>OY728161.1:756385103-756647603 GCA_963277665.1 Viscum album
AACCATTTTTACTGAACAAATTATCATGTTTATTTTTTTATAAATGGGTTTTATATTTGATGGTAGTATTTTTTCATATAATCCAGATCAGTGATATTTTGACTATGTGTTGGAAATACCCACCGCAATTATCTAGTAATCATTGAGGATTAGTCACTGTCAAATAGAAATTTTGCTAAGTGTTGGAAGGACCCAACTTAAGACTATACTTTTCATTGATGATATGTCAGCATCAGATTGGAAATATAGATTTGTATGGGTAGGTCCAACTCGTAGAGATGAGTCACCCTATGAATAAAAATTTCGATATATATGGGAAAGACCCATTATTATAGATAACTTTTCCGTGGAATGGAGGGTTGGCTATGTTATGAAAAGTCCGAATGAATGTAAACTATGGTGATGAATCATAGATGAGACATGTCACCTATAAGATGAGACTCCTTTGAGAATGGCATATCATTAGCATGAATCATCATTTGCCTAAGTCAATGTCATCTTAAGTCAACACTAGTGTTGCCTCACCACATAGTTGACTCGACATCGATATTTATGTGATATTTAAATTAAATACCTCTAATGAATATATTATCATATTTAATATGGGGTATTATTTTTATGGTTATTATTCAGACAATAAAAGAAAAAATAATTTTTGTGTCAATCATTTAGTTTTTAGATAAAAAGATCCTAATGATTTATCAATAAATAGATACCCCTTCGTGTTACAATTAAATTAAGATGCAAACTACCTTGTTCATAAATATATAGATATATACAGAAAAACATGAATACATATGAAAAAATATTAGAAGAATGAGAAGATATCCACTCTCTATGAGGATTGAACAATGTATACTTACATTTAATCGATTATGGTATATTGATGAAAATAAAATATCTAGATAATTTCACACAATAGGAACAAAACGGGGTTATGATACTCTATTTTACTAGAAATTTTCATGAATTTAGTCAAGCTTCTATTTATCCAATATGATACGAGGATATTGATTTATAGGACGTAAGACAAAGAAACCACACCAATTATTTATATTATTATATTCAATCTCTCCTAATAGCTTTTATATTTTGAGTTGTGTGTGGTTTAATCTATTTATCAAATATACATAGACTCTTATTCTTTAAATTGAATATACTCCAAATCTAAAAAAATCCCTTGTAACTTTTTTCACCATCTTATTGTAGAAGAGGTCTGTATGTGTCATGTGTTTATTCATTTCCCATGCATGTTATGGATGAGGTGATGTCGGACCTAGAACACTGCTTAGCTGTTTTGTGTACCCTATCCATTTTTTCAATCAAGATTATTTTATATAATCATCCTGTCACTATGTGATTGATAATTAGTGAGGATTAGGTGTCAGCATGAGACTGAATTTCTAGTATTAAATCTAGTGTGTGTTTTGTATTATTGTATTAAAAATATTTAAAATGAATTTGTTTTAAACAATTAAAAAACCACTCCATTTATTTTTAATCATAATTAGTATTTATAAAATATAGTTATTATATATACTGATCTCAAATTATAGAATATTTTCATATTTATTTTAAATAAAATGTAATCACACATTGAGAAATCATATAATTTTTCAAAACATATATCTGATTACTTTTTTGATTAACTAAAATATTTAAATTATTTGGTAGATTTTATTTAAACATGCTTTGACAACAATTTTATTATGTTCTCAGTTCTCCACACATTTCTGATAGTCACTCTGACCAACACAACTCCACCAGAAAGAAGAGGTATTTACTATATCAGGACTCCCAATTCAATTCTATCATAGAGGACCCTACTCTCAGTTCCCCATAACCCATAGAATTTTGTACAAAATTAGATCTCTCGAAGATTCTCATTTATTAGAGTTTCATTTATAGTACGAGGATTAATATATGGTACTAGTGGAGTAAGCTCATTCCAACCCTTCTATAGATCAACTAGAGAACATCATGGTGTCTTGTGACTGTTAAAAAAATAGATCAAAAGTGGCCATTAATTATAGTTCCAGTTATAATTGTTTAGGGAAAACCCACTACTCATTAAAAACCCTATCATATAAGGATTAAAAATACGATTAATCGAGCTAGAATGACATAACCACTATTTTTTGTGAGAAAAATATATATAAGTCCTATATAACCCATAATGAGTTAATATTAAATGTGTGTCCTGAAGTGTAAATTGAACCAAGTAAAATTTCCCCAAAAACTAATATAGAAATACACTATATTACACATTATTAGTACATTAAAATAAAAACCACCAAATTTTAAAAATTAATATCAATTAATAATTGGTGTATGAATGTCATTTGAAATATAATTTCTAGTGATGATGGATTAATTCATGGTTCATTCAACCTGATGCTAATGCACATAAAATACAAATCAATAGACTCAAATATCATATTTACAAAAAGTAAACTCAACAATATCTGTATAGACATAAATAAATACTATCTAATCCCTAGAATCATGAACAATTACAGACCTATATTTTTTTATTCCTTAGCACTAGGTGTTTTAATGTTCAAACATTATATTTCAACTTTATACAATAGCCCAAATTGAAAAAAAACAAAATAAAGACTATGATATAACATTATTGAATCTCTATTTTATTCTATGTGAATATATATTAATTGGAAAGCTCCATTGCCTCAAGCATGCCTCCAGTTATTTAAGAGGTTTCCCACGAGTTGTAGGGTCAATCGGTAACTTGTGGGGAGACTACCGACAATATTAAATAGACATAAATAAAATAAAATTTTTAAAAAAAATATTAACCATAACAAAAATCATAACATTGAAAATGAAATTATAGGACAAACATTGATAAATAATCAACACGTTATCTACTGAAATGTGTTACTCTATATATTATACTTTTGTGAGAAAAGTAAAATCAACCATAATAAAATCTGGTTTATCATGGAAAATTGGATTAAAAATTAAAAGGGATGAAAAAGAATTACTAGGCCTATGTATTCATGAAATGTAATCTCTATCTCTACCTCACCTCTCTATTAAAGCATAGGGAGAGGTGCCCCTTCCCTATCCTATGTCGAAAATCATGAAATCATCACAATAAAAGAGATTTATAAGGAAGGAATGATTAAAAATCTATAAGCCAAATCTAACAGTTTCTCCAAAAAAATAAAAATTATGTCTATATATTTTTGATTGGATATACTAATCAAGAAATAAAACAATATTCCCATTTCATCATCGAATAGTCAACATCGATTTAGAAAAAATAAGAATCTCAGCTTTAGCGTAAGACATAATTGTATGAAAGTCTAAATGTATGAGAAAAATGTTTGATCAAATGATATGTCAACACTCCTATCAATATTCATGAGGAATGATATATCCCTATATAATCATATAAGGTGAATAATAAATCACTACAATATCACATTTCTGGATTAATGTATCATTTTTTCCAACCTAAGGTGAATGAGGTGTCAAAAATACTACAATTGGGTAAAAAATGTATCGACAATACATAATACTATATAAAGGATTGATTATCAACTGATAATAATGTATCATTATTCTAACTATACTTAATTAATGATAACACATCTTACTTATTTTTAGGAGTGGAAGATATACCATTAAAACTAATTAAAATGTAAATGATGTACCATTATTTTCATTAATAAGTGTGTATGGTACAACACCAGATCTATGATAAATTGAACAAAATATCACTTAAGTACCTAATTGGAAAAAATTATCACTAACACACAGACCAAGGGTGGAATATATATGTCCATGGAGAAGAATATTACAAACGATTTTAATCTATATATTTCCTTTAAATAAACACTATGTCGACAAATTGTTTCACATGAATCATAGTACTAAAATGAGTTACAACATAGTAGATGCATATTATTAAAAAATTTAAAACCTAAAAAAATATAGAATATAAAATTTTATTAATAAAAAAATTGAATTTATTGGGAAGATAAATATTTTAAATTATTTATTTTTAAAAATAATTATTCAATTTGAAGTAAATATTTTTACTAAAGTAGAGTATATAAATTCTTAAATTATTTAAATATCTAGATTTAAAATATTTTTTTAAATTTACTAATATATTATAATTCAATATATTAGAATTTTATATGAAATAATACTAGAAACACATGAGTATCTTAATTTTCAATAAGAGATATTTTTTTATATTTTTTATTTTATTTTAAAAAATAAATTTATGAAATTTATAATTATAATTTTATTAAATGAATATAATTTTTATTTCAAAATATCATAATTATCTAAGTATGAATTTATGAAGTTTATCAAAAAAGTATGAATTTTGGGATGAATGTTGAAAAATAATTATTTTGAATATATAATGACATTAAATATATTTTCATTATTATATAATTATTTTATATAGTAACTAATGATTTTAAAAGAACACTATTTTTTATAACATACCAAACACTTGACATCGAGTTTGAACTACTGAAGAATATTATTACTTAAACATGACCGTTATAACATAGATGTTGAATTTGTGATTATGAAATATATATATATATATATATATATATATCTGTGTGTGTGTGTGTGAATACTTAATAAACCCATATTAACAAACTCTTATAAAATTACCACTCAATTTTTTGTAGTGAAATTTTAATTTTAAAAAGAATGTTTTCTTCAAAAAAAAAATTTTATTGATTTTTGTGATGTAATAATATAATTAATTTATTCCTAATTTACAAATTGTACTTGAAATAAATTATATAATTTTTTAAATCAACCTATATAAATTATTTGATGGTTAAATTTTAGGATTTTTAGTATAATATTAATTTATAGAGAATATTTAATAAACACCAATGTAATTGAAATTGTTTTTTCAATTAATGTATTTAAAAAGAAATATTTTTATGTATTATGAAAATAAATTAGTTAATTTATATTAAAAATAATCTTATAATTTCCTTTTAATTGAAATTATGACTTATTAGTCTATGAAAAACTTTTTATACTGAAAATACATTTTTCATGAAAAATAGTTTTCCCCTTTTTTATGGTTATTATAAATTTAATTTCATCATGTTCAATTATTTGAATTTTATTATATTAATTTTATATTTTTAATAACTATATTCAAATAGGTTCATTAGATATCTTTTTTTGGTTATCATGATTTTCAATATTGTAAAATATTTGTCACCAGAGTAAGGGTAAATTGAACAATTAATGTTAATAATAATTTGAAATAAATTTAAATATCTATCTAATTCCAACCTTATTTATATTAGATGAGTATATTATTTCCCTAATCATCCAATGTTTTATTATATTTCAACTTTTATCCATTTTACTTATATAAATATTAGATTGTTATTTCATGTAAATTATATCTAAAAAATGTCACTCAATTTATTTTAGAATGTATAATTTTTTTATATGGATAAAAGGTGGTTATGTACATTTATACATTTTTATTTGAAATATTAAAAAAATTTATTTATCATGGTTTGTTGATTTTTATTTTAATTTTTTAAAAAATTAAATTAAATTATTATGTAAAACATACATAGTTCTTCTAAAAATAGAATTAAAATCAAATAAATTATTTGAAAACGACTAAATGTAATTATTTTTTGGGTGAGTTTTGGTATGACATTATTTTTTTCGAAAAATATAATGTATTATTTATTTATTTTTAATAATGTATATTCAAATTAAAATTTTAACATAATTTATTTAATGATAGGTTTTTTGGGTTGTCCTGAAAATGAATTTAATGGTATTCATTTTAAATAATATATTAGTAAATGATTTAAAATAAATAAAAATATTATTCTTAACTAGTTTAATGTTTTATAGTATATAATATCAATCATTTTCCCCTTTTGTTATACATTTCTTTTTATTGTATATTTGTTGACACCTAAAGTGTATAACACATTAATATTGCAGTAATCATTAATCTGGTTAATAAGGGTTAGAACTATGATATAAGGGTTAAATATCACTTATAATTATCTAAATTATATTATAACATAGTATTCATAATCTTAAACAAATTTACATAATATAAATATCTTTTTTCACTTTAACATGATTGTAACACCCCGAGATCCCACGATACGCTTCTCATTCAATAATGTAATAGCTTGCATTGTACGCAACATCGAGTTCTAACACACTGCAACTAATCAAAGTAGCTGTTATGAATATTAATAACCACTTTTTAAATTTATAGAAATTTTATATTTCAAAATGGACTTCATTTTTGTATTCCTAATATTGAAATTAGCCTATGTTGAATTTTTTGTAATTTTCTGAGAACTTCAAATTTTTTATGAATAGTGAAAAATACTTAAAACAACTTTTTTAATCAAAATAATTTATACTGATAAGTTATACTATTGAGTGGTTTTGAAGTATAATTATAATATATTTTTACCATTTTATCCAATGGTGGTCATTAGAATTAATTTCACTTTGAAATTGGACATAAACAATTGTCAATATTTTGATATAAATTATTTCTTAAAAACACGCTATTTGTTGTGACAGTGGAATTAATTATAAAATTAATTAATGCAAATTATATGTTTGTAATTTCATAAAATAGACATCATTTTTGAATTCAGAATATCAATTATAGCTTAGGGTGAAATTTTGACATTGTTCTGAAAATCTTCAATTTTTGATGAATAGTGAAACCACTAAGTGGTAGTTAAATAACTGATTTTTCGTTTAAATGAAATATTACCACTTCTGTGATTTTATTTTCAAAAATCCGACATAAATGGTTGTCATTAAGAAGTAAAATGTGGTTCAATGAGATTAAAATAATATTTTGGTGAATAGTAACTTTTAAGTTATTAATCGCGATTAGAGCTAATTAGTGTAGTTTAAGGTAAAAATAATGTTTTAATAATATGAGATGATCTTGACACATGTCCTACCCTCATTCTATGTGCCATGGCCGACCAATACAACCCATGGGTCAACTTGGGGACCCCATGGAGCCACTTTAGTTGGAAAATGACATAAATACCTTTTATTTAATGTTAAAGTAAAAAAATGACAGAAACATGAAATGTTTTACTAAATCAATTTTTACATGGGGTTATACAAGTAATAGTTTTGATTATAAATAGTCATTGGAAAGCTAAAAAGATTTCCTACATCATAGTATTTGTTTTATAATTTTTAGAAATTAAATAAATTAAATTATTTATGACATCATGATGATGCAGTGATGACCTCGTTATTTAACGATTTAAATAAAATGAGAAGATAATGTAAAATCCAAGGCATACACTTGTCCAAAGCCTCTTGGATGAGGATATTTCGAAGCCTTATCACCGTAGCCTCGAATTATACAAGTTTGGGACCTTTATAATCCTAAAATCATTGTATAATAGAATAAAATTTCATTACATTCCAAAAGTGCCCCTCCTCTCCACTTATAAAAGGCCCCCACCACTCCCACCTTATTCACACCTTCAAGCCATTTGTCTTGGACAACCTCTGCCAAAATACTCTCCCAACATCCCTCACTCACTCCTAGAAGCCTCACATTGTGCATAATTCTTCCCAAGGAAGCCTTTGTCTCAAATCAAAAAGAGTTACTCGATTTTTTAGGTAATGTCTTCTCTAATGTTGTTTTGTTTTATTTTGCTTCTCCAACCCCTTAAAATCTTTTCATTTCTTTCTTTTGTAACAACACCAGTATCTACAATATACTAGGATGTTGTTATGATAAGGATTTGGTTTACACTTACACACACCTTTGTCTAATGGTTAAAGAACATATTGTTTCTGTGGGTGGCGAATACTGTAAAGACCCGCAAATTTCAAGGAAATTTTTTTCTTAATTTTCTTTGGAATTTTACAAGAGCGCAGCTTCAGACGGCACCTGATTCCGATGCCCGGTGTGCCCGGAATCAATTTCCGAAGTTTGGCTCGGGTACGTTCAGTGAACGGACGAGCGGGTTTTTCTATCTTTTGAACCGGTGCCCGGAATCAAATTCTGAGGGCACCGATGAAATCGCAACGCCGGTATTTGCTTAGAAACGCCTCTTCCGGAGTTGCGTTTGCTCAGACGTGGTTTTTAAATTTTTCGGCTTTAAGTCAGAAATAAAATAAAGTTTGTGCGACAACTTTATTCTATTTCACTTAAGCTGCTTGGAAGCCACTTGAAGCCACTTTAAGACGGCTTGAACTGAGTTGAACTGGATAGGATGCTATCCGGAAATATCCTACCCCCTTGGTAGGATATTTGTGAGGTGGGGCCCGCACGAGCCCCTCCGTTTCTTTCGCTAAGTAACGCACCCGCGAAAACCCGTCAAAGTAACTGAAAAGTCAACCGACGCGTTTTCTTTAATTCTTAACAGACCATTTAATTGGGCGGTTTATTTCGTGAATTGAATGGGCTGTTTCTTTCGTGAATTAAATGGGTCGTTTCTTTCGAATTGATGGATCGTTTCTTAACCGGTTTCGTGTGTTGGCATGTTTATAAAATAAGACCAACCTAAAAATCCTTGGAAAGGATTTGAGAGAATCTTCGTTCCTTCATCTCCCCGCGAAGAACGCGAAGAACGCGAAGAACGCGAAGAACGCGAAGAACGCGAAGAACGCCGGCGACCGGAATTCGACGACGCACGCCGTGATCTGCGACGTCGACGAGCCCTACCCGCGACATTCTTCGGCGACGTCTTTCTTCCGAGGTCGATCCTCGTTCGACAACAAAGGTGAGAATCGAATCTTCTAATTCTCTCCTTTTTATAATTCGATATCAACGGATTTAAATTAATTAAATCCGTTTGATCTTGATCCGGAGATTGGCGACGCGACGCCGGATACCACGACGACGTGACGATCTCCTTCATCCGCGACGAGCGATTCCGCGACGACCTCTCGTCCGACGACGACGACAAGGTAAGGGATGTTGGATTATTTTATCTTATTTCCCCCGTGTTTATTCTTTTAAAGTGAAGAACATGATCTCCGACAATTTTAATCTATTTAAAATTGTTGTTGATTATTCCTCACGTGGATTATGACTAACGCGGAGGGTGCGGGTCTAACGAACAAGACGCGGCAACCCTCCGCCGATCTCTTTTGTGGTGCGGATATGGCGGACGACGACGAACCGCGCGGCAGGGGCGATCTGTTGATCCCGCAGTGAAGGTCGGCCCCCGGGAGGAGCAACGGCGCAGACGGGAAAGGAATCGGGCCACCGGAGCATCTCCGGCGGCCCGCGGAAGGCGGCGGCGGCGACCGGAGGCGGCGGCGCCCGGCGCGCCGCCGTGGAGGAAGTCCGCCGCGGCTGAAGCTGCGGCGGCGGTGGCGGCCGGTTCCGCGGCCGCGCGGAACCGGGAACGGAGGCGGCGGCCCGGCCGCGTCCGCGTGACAGGCGGCCCCCCGCGGGGCCGCGCTTCGCTTGAGCCGCGGGTCAAGCCCGCAGCGCCCTCCTTCGGCCGCTCGGCCGACGCCGAGCCGGCCGGTCCGGTCGGCCGGGCCGCGCCCAGGCCGGACCGGACCCGGCCATGCCGGGTCGGGCCGGGTCGGGCCGACCCGGTTCGGGCCGACCCCAGGGGGGGTTCGGGCCGGGTCGCCCCGGGCCCAGAACCCCCGTTTCGGGCCCTCTTCGGTCTTTCGCCCATATCTTGGGCCTGGGACCTCCGATTGATGAACTGTCAGCGGCTACGCGATCCTTGGATCGAGACGGTTGTTTCGGTATATTATACTCAAGGTTTCGGAAGACTTTGGGTTCGGCCGGGTTGGTTCGTACACGAAACCAACCGGGCCCTCGGAGCGGAAACGCTCATAACATGAGCTACGGACGTCCGATCGACGTACCGTCAGCTGTGGTAGATTCCTCTAAGTGAGACGGAACTTTTGGCATACTCCGCCCGAGGATCGGATACAGGCGGAGTACGGTCGGGTTGGTTTTGCCCTAAAAACCAACCGGGCCCCTAGGACGAAAATGCCAATAACTCTCAGACCGGGCGTCCGATTGACGCGCTGTCTGTCGCGTTGAGATCCTGTTGTCGATACGGAACTTTTGGATACATCAACTTCGGACTACGTGTCAGTTGATGTATCAGCCTCTCGGCTCGTGGAGCGGACCCTCCTAAACGAGCTCGCTTTGTGCGGGAACCCTAGCACTGGCTGTGACTTCGACGACAGAGCAGAGATCCTCCGTGGACTGCGACGACGGCAGAGCAGAGATCCTCCGTGGACTGCGACGACGGCAGAGTAGAGATCCTCCGTGGACTGCGACGACGACTGTGCAGAGATCCTCAGTGGACTGCGTCGACTACTGCACTCAGCGATCCTACGTGTATCAGTGCTACCGGTTCTGTGTGAGCCACTGCCTACAGGTTCTGTGTGAGCCCGATCCTATGTGGGTCCTTACTACCGGTTCGGTGTGAGCCACTGCCTACAGGTTCTGTGTGAGCCCGATCCTGTGTGGGTCTTTTGCGGGGGTTAGTACCTATCGATCCTTCGTGGGTCCGACGACTTAGATGGATCAGTGATCATCTTTGACGTCATCTGAAAAAGTATACCTGGTTGAGCTGAATCTTATGTTACTCTCCTTTGTGGATTGTGTTGAACTATCCTTTGTGGATTTACTGTTTACTCTCCTTGTGGATTTGAGTCTTGCTTTCCTTTGTGGATTGAGTTGTTCTTGAGCTCGTGAGCAGAGCTAGAATTGGGGACTTAGGTATATGTATGGGCATATACCTAAGTCGAGTCAGATGTTACTTCGTGATTGAACCTTTCTTTTGTGCTATATCCTTTGTGGATTTCGGGAGACCTTCGGGGGTCTCGGGGTCCTTACTGAGTAGTTGTACTCACCCCTGCACGGGCTATGCCCGCACCTTGTTGTGTTGGTTGCAGACGACGGACAGCGCTGATCACGGTTGGGGCGTGGAGCAGGACGGTAACTGGAGGTGGACCACTGGGCGGGACGTGCTCGGAGCGGACGTGGGACCCGAGGAGCCTGGAGGCTATCTGTACCCACCCTTCAGGTGGGATTGCCAGTGGACGACACGAGGCCGCCGTCTTTTCTTCAGTTGCTGTACTTTACTTTTCAGTTGTACTTTACAGTTGGGCTTGTATTTCCGGCCCCCTTTACTTTCTGCACTTTACCTTCCTTTTGCTGACTCTGTGTGGTTGTTACTCATAAAGGCAATGCCTTCCCTGTTTACTGGGATTTTACGCCTTGGTTCTAGTCGCCAGCCCCTGGCCTATGGAAGGCGGGCTTGGGGTAGTCACGGCACGGGCCCCGAGGTCGGGTCGTGACAAATACTGCCTCACGAAACGATGATTGTTCAAATTCTTTTAACACCTATAATGGTGGCCATTTTGATGACACTATTTTCATATATGATATATATATTATGTTTATGTTTTCCTTATGCTTATGTATTTCTCATTTATGGCATACTTTATGATTTCCATTATGGGTAAACGCGATAATTTCATTTTAGGAAGTGCGGACTACCGCCCCCTCAAAGTGATGTGAATCGTTAATGCCATATGTGGGATGTATAAAGGATGGAGTAAATGATATTATATATGATATTATACTGGAACTATATTATACCTTTATATAATTATGATTTCATTCCATTAAGTACGAAATAGAAATGAAAGTAGCGTTCATGAGTACGTACGGCTTACCGTTTCCATGAACGGTGCATTTCATTTCTTACCTCTAAATGTTACGTAATATTATGAATGAATGTATATACTGGATATATATGATATATATGAAATATAAATCATGAATATAATTCTGGAGATAATGGATATTCTACCACATAAACAACTTGTAATTATAAGAAGTTTATTGTTGACTCAAGTACCAAAGATCGACAAAACGACCGTTATTAACTTAAATAATTACATAATGTTCATAACATGGTAATAAGTGATATAAAAGTAATAATGAACATAAAAAGGATCATAAGTAAATAGAAATTAACTGTAGTTTATTATTCAGGAGGTTAAAGAACGGTCGAGTCAGGACAAGACGCAATGTAAGGGAATTTCTTAACCCAATTTCCATTCTTTGGGTTAATCTCCTACTTTCAAATTATGTCATGATATTATTATTTCTTATTTTGTATTCTTTGTGTGTACCTATAGTGAATACACATAATAGATCTATTTTATTTTAAAAATGATCTTTTTAAGGACTTCGTCTCAATCTCCTTTCATTGAGGCATATTTGATATTATAAACAACTTTCTTTCATACGGTGTATAAACCCCTTTGACTTTTACGTTTATTCAAAAGGAATCTTTTTTATACGAAGCGTTTTTCTAAACAACAAAAAGGGAATGTTTTTCTTTCCATACTTATGCGGCAACAACGACTTCTCCGCCGCTGTGACCATTATTTTAGTTTCGGCTTCCTCTAAATGCCATCATTTTTTTAATGAAAAATAAATACAAAGTTTTAACTTTCTTTTATTTTGGTATTGAAAATGGTTTTGAAAGCGTTTTTATTATATCAATGTGCTGTATTGATATCTTGTGATTGAAATGTGGAAATGTTATGTTTCCTTTATGCATGTTTTATGTGATACGATTATGTTATGGTTTATGATATGTTTAAACCTAATCATATGAGGAATGCATTGGACTTAATAAGTGATGGGTGGAGCCCGCTATAGCTCCTCGATGCATCGGTAGGTCTCATGAGACAACTAGACGTGGAATTGGCCGAGGACCTTTCCCCATTTGATTTGTGATTTTGGCCGAGGCCTTAATCATTTTAGACGTCTTGGCTGAGGCCTTGACAAAATGTTTCAGAAGGTCAGGAATTATGCATTCCATCATTATGAAAGTGGTTATTGATATTGCATGTGATTATTCGACCAGTAGAATATCCATGTGAAGAAGTAAATGGCATTATCTCATTTTACTTTTGCCATATTATGTTGATGTTCATGCTTAAAAGGCTTTTGTTTTAGTTATACATTGCCTTAAATGTTTATGTTTATTTATGAAAGCTTCTGCAATATTGTTATCCTTACTGAGCATCTGAGCTCACCCCATTCAATGTTTTAATATTTTTCCAGGATGTGAAGAAGTATTTTATGAATGACCTGCAGGGGTAGTCAGAAAGGAATATGAGTGTGGACTATGAAGACCATGTTATTTTAGTTTGATTACTTTTTGATGTAATGAAAGACTTATGAATGTATCTAGTGTTTCCAAGGCTACTAAACTAATCGGTCTTTCGAGACATGATCTTTTGTGATCATGCCAATGTTACTAAGTAATGCACCGACTATGGGTAGCTGGGGTCGGGGTGTTCCAGTTTGTATCAGAGGCAGTTTAGTACTAACCATGGGAGCTAGATTTAGATAAACTATAATTAGAGCACATAGCCCGAAGATATACTTTAAGGATTAGTATAGAAGAACTTCCTATAATTTTGGTATTATAGAGATTTTGTGAGTTTTCCGAAAATACGTCCCTGTCTGGATACGAGCAAGTAGAGGCGGCTCTGGCACAGATGTACCTAGGGGTAAAACCCGAAAACACCGCTTTGAGCTAGACTCGAACGGGAATTGGTGCACGACAACGGGCCTTGCTGCACTCTTGGTTACGACACTCTTGGGGGATATGCTTTGGATAATTCTCATTTTCTTTATAAACCACTATGAAGGGTTATGAGTATATACTTCCTCAAAGAAAACATTTTTATGGATTATATCCATAAATAGTTCAATTTATGTTAAGTATCTTACAAGTATGAAATTATGTATTTTGATTTGTAAACTAATATAGTTTATGCCTTTGTTTAGAAATGGCGCCTAGTGGAAGGAATGGAAACCGTATCAATGCACGCACTCCATGTAGGGATTGCCCTCCTGCTCAAGATAATTATTGTGGAGCTGGAGATACAACTGGTGCTGATCAACTTATTACCATACTAGGACAACTCACTCAGGTTATGAATAATAACCTTACTCGTATGGAGCACCCTGATCCGCAACGTGGAGTATCAATGTTAGACCGCTCCATGAGGAAACAACCACCAACATTTAATGGGGGTACAAATCCATTAGTAGCTGAGCAATGGATAAACTCTTTAGAAAAAATATTCCACGCCTTGGGGAGTAGTGAAAGGGAAAAGGTTATCATGGCAGTTTACCGCCTCACTGGAGATGCTGATCAATGGTGGTCATTGATTCAAAACACAAAGGAAGATGATGACATATCGAATATGGAATGGAGGGAGTTCAAAGATCTTTTCTTAGAAAAATACTTTCCTCATGACCATAGAGCAGATATGGAAAGGCAATTTCTGAGTCTGAAACAAAAGGAGGATGAGAATGTCGCAAAGTATGGGGCCAACTTTACAAGGTTAGCGAGGTGTGCTGCAGATTATATACGTAACCCAAGAGGTAAGATTGATCGTTTCTTTGATGGGTTAAAACCATTTCTCCGTCGAGCTTTAGTATCACAATCGTTCTCAACATACGAAGATATTGTCTCATGTGCTATCAAGACAGAAAAGTAATTCTCTAAGTCTTATGACAACAAAGTAAAGAAAGAGAAGAAGAGAACAGTGGAACAAGAGACAGATAAAGGGAAAAAGGGAAAGAAGGATTTTTCATTATGTGATAATTGTGGGAAGAATCACCCTGGTACTTGTCTAAAAGGAATGAGAGTTTGTTATAAATGTGGGGAAAAAGGTCACCAGGCGCGTGATTGCAAGGGAAAGAAAGAGGCTATCAATGTTGAATGCTACAATTGTAGGGAAATGGGGAATTATGCAAATTAATGCCCTAAGCATCAGGGAAACTTACCTCAGAAAAGGCCAAGGGATCAAGGAAAATCTTATGCTGTTACTACAGTTGAAGCAAAATAATTAATGTATTGGTGCCTTTGGACTCATGGATTATATTCTGGTTATTAGAATAATGTGATGTATATATATATATAAGGATTGTGCTGCAGTACTTGTTGATTTCAGTAAGGTTTTAATATGATGAAGGTAATTATATTTTTACTATGTGAAAATAAGAAAAACGTTACTTTTTTTGGGGAATCTGATAAATTGATTTTGGAATTAAGAGACCTTTTAGAGAAAGTCTGGACAGAGGTATTTTGGATAACTATAAAGGTTGGAGTGGATGAAGTTGATCTTTGGATAGTATTGTTTAAGGTTTAAAATTTATGAAGATTATTTTTGAATATTATAATACTATAGTTTTAGGAAAAGGAAAACCTGCAGGGTGGGGCATAACCCATCGCGTTGGACAAAGCTGCAGGAATCGAACCCACAATCATAGAGCGACATGCCTTTATTTCCTACCACTAGCCTACAGGAAGTCCCTAGTTATTACAAAATAATTTTACTAATCTAAATGGTATGTGTTAACATTTGGAACCTTATACAATTAGGATAAGTATAATATTTTTGAGTTCTATTATCTTTTTGAGTGAAAGATGAGTTGAAGGTTGAAACTCTAATTGTCAAGCATAAATATATATATACCTATCTCTTATTCAATGAATAAATTAATTCTTAAACTTTAGTAAAGGGATATTAAAACAAAAAATGTGTTATCCTAATACCTTATGTCTTGTTGAACTGATGATATTTTAAATCAACATAGATGGAAGTCTTTGAGGCCCTCCATTTGACAGTTGATTGTGATTGATGACCTCAATCACTCCCTACAAATATTTACATTTTTCCTCCAATAATATGTCTTTAATTGCCACCAATGTTCTCCTAATCGAGATCATAATTGGGTGGTGACTTTTTCATTTCCCTTTCCCTCTTATTAAGGATAAATTTTATTAATCTTATTTCCGATGTGGGTTTTCCACAAAGGTATTTTATCTTTTCAACCTTTTATTTACAAAGAAAATTTTCAAATTGCGAGGACGCAATTTATTGAAGGAGGGGAGAATGTAACACCCCGAGCTTCCATGATACGCTTCTGATTCAATAATGTAATAGCTTGCATTGTACGCAACATCGAGTTCTAACACACTGCAACTAATCAAAGTAGTCGTTATGAATAGTAATAACCACTTTTTAAATTTATAGAAATTATATATTTCAAAATTGAATTCATTTTTGTATTCCTAATATTGAAATTAGCCTATGTTGAATTTTTTGTAATTTTCTGAGAACTTCAAAATTTTTATGAATAGTGAAAAATACTTAAAACAACTTCTTTAATCAAAATAATTTATAGTGATAAGTTATACTATTGAGTGGTTTTAAAGTATAATTAGAATATATTTTTACCATTTTATCCAATGGTTCTCATTAGAATTAATTTCACTTTGAAATTGGACATAAACAATTGTCAATATTTTGATATAAATTGTTTCTTAAAAACACGCTATTTGTTGTGACAGCAGGAATTAATTATAAAATTAATTAATGAAAATTATATGTTTGGAATTTCATAAAATATACATCATTTTTGAATTCGGAATATAAATTATAGCTTAGGGTGAAATTTTGACATTGTTCTGAAAAACTTCAATTTTTGATGAATAGTGAAACCACTAAGTGGTAGTTAAATAACTAATTTT
Organism: Viscum album; assembly: GCA_963277665.1. Classification (NCBI taxonomy): domain Eukaryota; kingdom Viridiplantae; phylum Streptophyta; class Magnoliopsida; order Santalales; family Viscaceae; genus Viscum; species Viscum album. The sequence goes on from OY728161.1 coordinate 756,401,717, forward strand.
TCGTTTAAATGAAATATTACCACTTCTGTGATTTGATTTTCAAAAATCCTACATACATGGTAGTCATTAAGAAGTGAAATGTGGTTCAATGAGATTAAAATAATTTTTTGGTGAATAGTAACTTTTAAGTTCTTAATCGTGATTAGAGGTAATTAGTGTAGTTTTAGGTAAAAATAAGGTTTTAATAATATGAGTTGAGCTTGAAACATGTCCTAACCTCATTGGATGTGCCATGTCCGACCAAGACAACCCATGGGTCAACTTGGGGACCCCATGGATCCACATTAGTTGGAAAATGACATAAATACCTTTTATTTAATTTTAAAGTAAAAAATGACACAAACATGAAATGTTTTACTAAAACAATTTTTACATGGGGTTATACATGTCATATTTTTTATTATAAATATTAATTTGAAAGATAAAAGGATTTCCTACATCATTGTATTTTTTTATAATTTTTAGACATTAAATAAATTAAATTATTTATGACATCATGATGATGCAGCGATGACCTCATTATTTAACGATTTAAATAAAATGAGAAGATAATGTAAAATCCAAGGCTTACACTTGTCCAAAGCCTATTGTATGAGAATATTTCGAACCCTTATCACCTTATCCTCGAATTATACAAGTGTGGGTCCTTTAGAATCCGAAAAGCATTGCATAATAGAATAACATTTCATTACTTTCCAAAAGTGCCCCTCCTCTCCACTTATAAAAGGCCCCCACCACTCCCACCTTATTCACACCGTCAAGCCATTTGGCTCGACCAAACTCTTCCCAAATACTCTCCCAACATCCATCACTCACTCCTAGAAGCCTCACTTTGGGCATAATTCATCCCAAGGAAGCCTTTGTCTCAAATCAAAAAGTGTTACCCGATTTTTTAGGTAATGTCTTCTCTAATGTTGTTTTGTTTTATTTTGCTTCCCCAACCCCTTAAACTCTTTTAATTCCATTATTTTGTAACAAAAACAGTATCTACAATATACTAGGATGTTTTTATGATAAGTATTTGGTTTACACTTACACACACCTTCGTCTAATGGTTAAAGAACATACTGTTTCTGTGGGTGGCGAAATACTGCCTCACGAAACGATGATTGTTCAAATTCTTTTAACACCTATAATGGTGGCCATTTTGATGACACTATTTTCATATATGATATATATATTATGTTTATGTTTTCCTAATGCTTCTGTATTTCTCATTTATGGCATAATTTATGACTTCCATTATGGGTAAACGCGATAATTTCATTTTAGGAAGTGCGGACTACCGCCCCCTCAAAGTGATGTGAATCGTTAATGCCATATGTGGGATGTATAAAGGATGGATTAAATGATATTATATATGATATTATACTGGAACTATATTATACCTTTATATAATTATGATTTCATTCCATTAAATACTAAATATAAATGAAAGTAGCGTTCATGCGTACGTACGGCTTACCGTCTCCATGAACGGTGCATTTCATTTCTTACCTCAAAATGTTACGTAATATTATGAATGAATGTATATACTGGATATATATGATATATATTACATCTAAATCATGAATATAATTCTGGAGATAATGGATATTCTACCACATAAACAACTTGTAATTATAAGAAGTTTATTGTTGACTCAAGTACCAAAGATCGACTAAAATAACCGTTATTAGCTTAAATAATTACATAATGTTCATAACATGGTAATAAGTGATATAAAAGGAATAATGAACATAAATAAGGTTCTTAAGTAAATAGAAATTAACTCTAGTTTATTATTCAGGAGGTTAAAGAACGGTCGAGTCAGTACAAGACGCAAGGTAAGGGAATTTCTTAACCCAATTTCCATTCTTTGGGTTAATCTCCTACTTTCAAATTATGTCATGATATTATTATTTCTTATTTTGTATTCCTTGTGTGTACCTATAGTGAATACACATAATAGATCTATTTTATTTTAAAAATGATCTTTTTAAGGACTTCTTCTCAATCTCCTTTCAATGAGGCATATTTGGTTTTATACACAACTTTCTTTTATACGGTGTATAAACCCCTTTGACTTTTACGTTTATTCGAAAAGAATATTTTTTATACGAAGCGTTTTACTAAATGAAAAAAGGGAATGTTTTTCTTTCCGTACTTATGCGGCGACAATGACTTCTCCACCGCCGTGACCATTATTTGAGTTTCGGCTTCCTCTACAAGCCATCATTTTTTTAATGAAAAATAAATACAAAGTTTTAACTTTCTTTTATTTTGGTATTGAAAATTGTTTTGAAAGCGTTTTTATTATATAAATGTGTTGTATTGATATCTTGTGATTGAAATGTGGAAATTTTATGTTTCCTTTATGCATGTTTTATGTGATACGATTATGTTATGGTTTATGATATGTTTAAACCTATTCATATGAGGAATGGATTGGACTTAATAAGTGACGGGTGGAGCCCGCTATAGCTCCTCGATGCATCGGTAGGTCTCATGAGACAACTAGACGTGGAATTTTCCGAGGCCCTTTACCCATTTTATTTGTGATTTTGGCCAAGGACTTAATCATTTTTGACGTCTTGGTCGAGGCCTTGACAAATGTTTTTAGAAGGTCTGGCATTATGCATTCCATCATTATGAAAGTGGTTATTGATATTGCATGTGATTATTCGACCAGTAGAATATCCATGTGAAGAAGTAAATGGCATTATCTCATTTTACTTTTTCCATATTATGTTGATGTTCATGTTTAAAAGGATTTTTTTAGTTATACATTGCCTTAAATGTTTATGTTTATTTATGAAAGCTTCTGCAATATTGTTATCCTTACTGAGCATCTGAGCTCACCCCTTTCAATGTTTTAATATTTTTCCATGATGTGAAGAAGTATTTTATGAATGACCTATAGGGGTAGTCAGAAAGGGATATGAGTGTGGACTATGAAGACCATGTTATTGTAGTTTGTTTACTTTTTGATTTAATGAAAGACTTATGAATGTATCTGGTGTTTCCAAGGCAACTAAACTAATCGGTCTTTCGAGACTTGATCTTGTGTGATCATGCCAATGTTAAGAAGTAATGCACCGACTCTGGGTAGTTGGGGTCGGGGTGTTACAATGATAAATGGTTAATATTAATCTAATTTTTTTTATTATTTCATGTGTTTAAATAACCCCACTTAAAAAATGTACCATCCTCTTCTCCCTTCTGTGTAGATTCGGGTTACTATATATTGGAATATGCATAACCCATCCCTTCCCAACCATATTCAATATGACCTAGAGGATCATTTATCACCAAAATACCATCATAGGAGACTAAAGTTGTAAACTATAGGTGGTTTTCTGAAGAGTATGTATAGCTCATAACTAATAATTTTCATTACATATCAACTTATAAAAACATAAAAAAAATTCCCATGTTTATAAAATAAAATAAGTTTATAATGTAATGATTAATGTTATTATTACTATTTTTACAACCCATTTTCATTTCTTTTTCCATCAAAATGTGAATGAAAACATCAATTGTGTGTATGTGTGGACTACCTCCTCCAAGAAGTGATGTGTTTCATTATCTTTCTCCGCCTATCATGGTTTTTTATAATAATGACCATAATGCATATATATATATATATATATATATTATTTAAATAATTATTATTCTTCGGATATTATATATCATCTATCAACATACCTTTTCAATCGTTAAAAACATAATAACCCCATGGGTGTACATACAAACTACATTGTCCATATAACAATGTACTTAGTTTTTCAAAAAAATAATCCCAATAAAGAATATGGTAATGGATTTAATGAAATTATATGATTCTGATAATATTATAGTTATTCTATAAGGATATTATTTTAATTTATTTCAGTAATTTTGATCTAACAAGTTGTAAAAATATTACATGTGTGTACGTGAGGACTACGACCTTTTGAGATGATTTTTTTTCATAACATAATTTCATGGATGAGTATAAAATGATATTATATATTATTCATTTATTTATTCATTTAATTAATTTTTTTCTATATATTATAAACTAAATACATCTTTATTTTAAACATACCAATTTCATATTTCATTAATCAATAGATCTTCCTCAAAAAACACATGATGTAGACTAAACTAATTATGTAATTAAATGGAACATTAAAATATATGAAATTAATTGTTTAATTACAATGGGTTAAACATATAAAAGGATTTTTAATAAGAAAAAAAATTATAAGTATATTATTTAAGAGATTAATGATACATATAATGGTGGGACTTGAAGTAAGAGGTTTCATAACTCAATTTTCATTCATTGGGTTATAACAATTTTTTATTAAATTTTTTATCCCATTATTATTTGTAAAAGTACAAGTAATCATATTCTATTATTATTACACATATATTTGAGTTTTTACAGTTTTTACACATAATAACATAAATTATTAAGTTTTTTACATATTAAATTTTTTAAATTATAGGTTATTTATAATAATGTTATTTTTCTTATTTTAATATATTTTTGATTAAATCATTACATTATATTGAAGGGTTTTTTATCTCAATCATATTTCATTACGATATTATAAGCCCCCTCCTTATTAATTAAATAATCTTGAAATATGTTAATAATTCAAATTGACTATCTTTTTAGGTTAAGAGAATTATAAAATTAGGCTATAACATATATATAAATATTTGAATATTATAAGTGGACACTTATAATCACTTTCCAAATTTTTAATATGAAAAAAACTCTTTAAAAAAGAAACATGTATAATTCCATGGTTTAAACAACATGAATTTTCCTTGATCCCACCATTGACCGTATTCCACTTTAAGTCCTGTGAAAAAAAGTTCAAAATAGGGGATGAGAATAAAAAGCTCGGTAAGGGTTATAAAATAAATAATTTAAACATTATTACATCAAAAAATAAAAAACCTAATAACTTTTACGAACCTCATGAAATAATAATATTTATGAGTAACACATAGAAACCAAAAATCGTAAAGGTAACATGTTTCATCTATATCATACTTACATTATAGATTTCATAGCTACATATGGAGTTATGTTAGAATACCCTTCAAATTATATTGCATAAATATATTTGGAGAAACATTAACATTTACCTCCATCATGTTACCGAAATGCATTGGAGAGATATCTCATGCTCACCTTACCAAGGATTATCATAGAATCACCCGTATATGTATATAATTCCAAAGAACCCTATCGTAATCCAATATCACGAATAAGAATAATGGAATGATAACATTTCCACATTGTAATCACAATTTCAACTTTCAATATATTGACATAATAAATCCATTTTACAAACTATTTTCAATAACAAAATATGTAACAAAATTATGTGGTTATTATTTTCCTTTTCAAAACATTACATATTATTAAGGAATCCAAGTATCAAATAATCCTTGCAGTGACAGAAAGGTTGATGTTTTTGCGTAAATTTAAAAGAAACATTCTTTTATCATTTAGTAAAATGCTACAAAAAAAGATTCATTTTAATAAAATTAAATGTCAATGCGGTTTATAATATAATGTTTAAAATAATGTAGTGTATAAATTCATGTATGACTCAATGACAGGAGGTTGAGATGAAGTCCATTATGAAAATTCTGCAGCCTAATGGTGTGACAATAATGTTCAGACAATTTTTTGATCGGAGAGGAAAGGGTCTCTTATAATTTGGAAATAATTTTTTTTTGAAATAATGATATATTAGAAAATATCCTAACATACAAAAAATTTAAATTAAAAGACATAACAGAAAATAAGTCTTAGATTACAATAGGAGGGTGAAAGGTTATATTACCTCAAGTCTGAATTTTCTCGTACGTTCCTTGTATTCTTGAATAATAAAATTATGATAATTTATAAATTCTTATGAACATTTCCATGTTTATTATTCCTTATATATATATTCTTACCATTCTATAACAATTTTTATTTATTCATGTTCATATCGGTCTTTTTTTCGATGTTCGGTACTTTAGTCAAAATGAACTTGTTATAATTCCAAATTGTCCATGTGGTAAAAAGACCATTATCTAAAAAATTATATCCGTGATTTAGGTATCATATATGTCATATGTCTCCAGTATATATCTATTTATAATAGTACATATCATTTGTATATATGAAAACAAAATGCACCATTCAAGGAGACGGTAAGTCATACGTACGGATTATCACAACATTCAGGTCTTTTTTTTCATTTTTACACAAATGAAATATAAATGATACATAGTTATATTATAATTCCATTATAATATATATGTTATATATTTTAAATATATTCATTAACACCATCCTTTATAAGTTCCATGTGTAGCTTGAATAAGTCATGTCACTTCGAGTTGTGGTAGTTCGCACTTCCTCCACTGAAATTATCATATTTATTAAACATGAAAAGAAAAATGGTATTTTTTAAATGATAATAATAGAATCATTAAGATAAAATAAATATAAAATAAATGGAATATTTAATTTTAGTTTTATCATAATGAACATCATGAGATGTGTTAGGATATAATTGAACAATCATCGTTTTATGAGGCAGTAGTTCGCCGTCCACAGAAACAGTATTTTAGTATCAATGAAATGAATGTGTGTGAAAGTGAAGTTAGAATACTTATCATAAAAACTCCATAGTGTATTAAAGATACTGGTTTTCATGTGTAATAAATTAATAATAACATAATAGGCAGTGGATAAGGAATATACATGAAACGAACTTGAGACAAGATGTTAACATTAAATAAGGTAACTCCCATTGGTTTGAACCAAAAGGCTGTCTTGAATTGATTTCTTCCAATGATTGGCCATCTATGAGGAATAATGGGATGTTGGGATCTTCTTGAAGTAGATTTTAGATGATACACGGTGCTTGATAATTGTTTGTAAGGAGTTAGAGTTGGTGTCCTTTTATAATATGGAGGAGGGGCACATAAGGACTGTTTGAATGAATTATTTTATTATAAAATGATTTTATATTTCCAAATGTACATAACATATTAAATTAAAATATAAGATAAATATAAGACAAAATAAAATAATCTAATAATATTGGGACATGTTATGGATATCTTTTAATCCCAATCATTTTTATTTTACCCTTTTTATACTCTTACCAATTTATCAAGCTTTTAACACTTTGAGAATCAAAATAATTACCATAACATAAAAAATATCCAAATAAAGAGTCATTATAAAATTGGAGACTTATGGTAACTACTTGGAAGAATCATTTTTTTCAATTTTATATTATTTAATAAAATATTGTATATTTTAAAATATGAATTATGTCTATTTGACATTATTCATATCATGACATTTTAAAAATCTATAACAATGTAATTTATTCGAAAAATAATCAATAATAAAAATATGACATGTATCTATCATCCATAGAATTTTTGGATTAAATAAAAAAAAATATAATTATTTAACATTTATAATAACATTTATTTGAATCATTTATAAATAATGAAATCACTCCATCATTATTGTATCATAATTAAATTTTTTTATTTAACGTCTAAAAATTATTAATAAAATACCATGATATGTGAAATTGATTCTTATTTCTAATGACTATTTATAGTAGAAATTATCAATTACATAGCCCTATATATATGTTTTTTTACTTAAATATATTTGTTTTTGTTACATTTTCCTTCACGTATAATTAATTTTTATAAAGTGTCATTTTCACATAAATGTGGCTCCATTGGGTCGACAAATGAATCCAATGATGATCATGGTCAGACATGTATCATCAAATAGTTTTTGGACCCATGTTAGGTTAATTTAATATTAATTAAAAATTATTTATTATTGTTATTTACCATATTTAACTTTTAACATTGGTAAATAAAATATTTACAAGAAGATTCTATTCATAATGACTCAAAATAAAAGTTACATATTTATGCATATTGGACCTCCTGATTCCCAATATGAAATCTATTTTATGAATTTAATATAGAGGAGTTGTAGAATTAATTTGAAATTAATTCTCTTTTTCAAAATTGAAAAATGAGTTTTTGAGAAGTAAAAACTATCATAATATTAACATGTGTTTATGTCCAATTAAGAGTGATATTACATCCAATGAACAAAAATGGATTAAATGGTTAAAATTTAATCTAATTACAACTTCAACCCAAAATAAAGGATAACATAACTATATAAAAAATTAAATTAAAAGTCATTTTTTTAATTAAAATGCACTATTTTTCACTATTCATCAAAAAATGATCTTTATCAGAAAAATACAAAAAATTTACCCAAATTAGATTTTGATGTCCCAGTTCTAAATAAGAAGTTTATTTTTTCAAATTGTATATATAAAAGTGAGAAAACTATATTTAAAAAGGGTTCTCAATCAAAAGGTGGTAAATCAGCCTTTTAAAAAATATTTGTGTATTTCATACTTAAAATCGAATTCATTTTTATTTTTAGCCTTTAAAATTTATTGGATAAAATTAAAAATATTTAAAAACATGTGTAATAATATTTTAGTTAGTTCTGTCCATTCCTTTCAATATAATGGCTAGACATTAACTACCATGTAAAATAATTATAATATTATATTATATAACAGTATAACTCAAAGTTGTGTGAAAAAAATGATTTAATGAAACCCATTTTTGCATGTTGAGTATGATATCAGACATAGAATCCCTATTAAAATAAAATAAATATTTACTTCACAAAAAATAATAATTTTAAAATTTTCATATTCATTATTTACATAGGATGTTACATCCTTCCCACCTTTTGGGAATTACATCCTCACAATTATAAAATTGGGCTCAAAATCATTATTAATTGTCTCACATTAAAAAAAGAGTCAACAAAATAATCACATTAAAATTATGAAATAGAGGTAAAAAGGTCACCTGAGATAACACATACTTGTACTCCATGTATGAAAACATGGATAAGGATAAAAAACTAACCATAAAATCTGATAGAGAGTAATAGAAAACAATATCAGGAGAAATATAATTCCAAAAAAAACCAAAAACTTCTATAGGGTTAAATTGTAATTGGTTTCCCAGTAAGAAATGTAAAATGAAAACGTTTCTATTTTAAGTTCCATTTCATAATGTTGGAGAATTTTTTAAGAAGATTGACTATGAAATTAAGGAAAGATACATATTGCTCATGTAAAGATTCAACCCTTAATAAGATTCTACAAAAAATAACCTTTTCTCCAAATAATGAGTATTCAGGATGACTTGGTAAAAACCTGAAACACAAGAATCAAATACTATAGAATAACATGATCTAAAAAATATGAACCAAATATTTCCCAAATCTTTTGACATAATCCCAAACCAGAAAAATTAGTAAAATATCAGATAATCTAAAAAAATAATACATCATAAAATAAAATACAACTCTTAATCTCAAAAATTCAAAAAGTTTTACCCAATGTCCAATAATGACTATTCAATAAAAAATTTCCTTAAAATTATTCTATATAATAAAAAATAAGATTGAAACCCAAAACATAGAAGAATTTTTTTTCACATAGTCTTCCACGATAAATATTAACATTTGTCTCCAAATTAGAACAACTACTCTTAAAGTCTCATACTTAAGTGTAATTAACCTAATCACATGTTTTCTATGATAGGATAATCATATAGATAAATAAAAAAAATCACCATATATAAAAAATAAAATATTGATTCTTCCAAAATAAAATTTCAACCATTACATCACAATTGAGATCTCAAATGTAAGAATGCGGATCTTCGTTTCAGGTATTTCTTTCCTTTTCTGGAGTTTTTGAGAATTTTTGGAGTTTCTAGAAATTTTTTAAGTATACGCCATCTACTATCTGAGTACACGATGTGTACTCTTCCCCGGCACGAAGCCATGTGTTGGTCGTGCCCATGCCACACACACAGTGTATAAGGGTGACGTGGGGGCCGATTTTGGTGGAATACGGAAAACCCACTACACACCGTGTACATTATAAATACACGGCGTGTACTTTTATTTTTTTCACTAAACAGAACGGGCTTGTGCCTTTTATCTATATTCGCCTTCTATTAGGTCTTGTTCATCCGAGAGCGACCCATACGGCCAGATCTTCCCTGATCTCCCGCCTCTCCGTCCGTTCTCCGATTCTAGCACTGTTGATTGCATTGGAATTGAAGCGGTGAGTTCTTCCTTCTGCTTGAGCCTTGTTTTCCAATTCAACCTCTTTCACATGTTATCTAATGTTGAATGATTTTTGTTTTTTCTCAGATTTATGATGTTCTAGGTGGAATTATCCATTGTGGTTCAAGTATATCGATATCCAAGGATCCAGGTAGGTGGTTTTTGCGTTACCGTTCAAAGTCTCTATGTTTTATGTGAAAATTACACCAATACCCATGAATGGGGTATTGTGTGATTACCTTTTTGCCCTAGATTTTTTAATGCCTTGGTTGTATGATTTGTAGAGTTAAATTGTCCTTGTTAGATGATAATTTGTAGTTATTGGATGTTTTTTCCTTGCTTTGTGTTGTTTATGACTTTTGGGTCTCGTTTTCCTTTAGCTGCAACACCTGTTTTCATGCCTCGTGGTTATAGGTTAATGTAAAACTCATGACATGCATGTTGCCTTGTAGACTGATTAGCAAAGTATCTCTATAGGGGTACATTGGTTAGCCAAGTATCTCTATAGGTGTACTTTGTCCTTATAGCATTATTATGCACAGACTGGCACGGGGCTGAGAGAACCTGTTGTTGTAGACTCTAAGGGATAAACAGAGTGAGCTTCCCATAGAGTCTTAGATACTACATGCTATGGAAGGGATGAACCATGTGAGCTCCAAGAGATTCTTGGATTTTATAGACTAGAGAAGGGTAGACTTAGTGATATTCCTTAGAGAGACTTACCTTGTTTGAATCTCTTTAAGAACCTTCCCAGGATAGAGTAGGAATTGGCCGAGTGAGCTTCCTCAGAGAGTCTATGGTATACCTGAGGCTATTAGAGTAATTGACCGAGATACCTTCCTTATAGAGTCTCTAGAACATGGGGCTAAGAGGGTTAAACCGCGTGATCTTCCTCAAGAGAGTCCCTGACTACCCTATACTATAAGGGGAATTGACCGGGTGAGCTTCCCTAGAGAGTCTCATAAATTTGTATGACCAAGCCAGAGGGGTTAGGCTGAGTGCAATACCCAGAGGGTTGTGGGTTTCATGGAAAGGACCAGAGGGGATGGTTTTGAGTACTTCCCAGAGGGTTTTTCGGCTTATTAACTGTCTGTTTCACTACTGTTGATTGTTGTGGATTGATTGCTGCTATTTATCATCCTGTTTTACTGATTACTGTTTACTGCCTTCTGCTTGTTGTTTCTGTTTACTGCTTATTGTACTTTTAACTGCCATATACTCACTGACTGTTAGGCACAGATCTTCAGGTGAATGCCAACTGTGATTTTATCTCAGTCCCTGTTTGGGACATGCTTTTGGGCCCAAGCAGACTATGTTGTTACAGGTATAGACAAGGGAAAGTGCCCTTCGACTTCTAGAACATGATTGCTTAGAGTAGGAGAGCATGGGATTGAGCATTGGCACACGATTCTGAGGAGCTATTTACTTTTATTTTGTATTTGTTTTGGTACTGTAGTGCTTTTCAGCATTGTGACTTGTTTGGAATCTTTCCTAGTTATGTATCATGCATCATTTCTTATATACATATGTGCTCCAGTTTGCTGATTTAGTTTTTCGCTGTTATATTGTTGGTTATTACTGTTTCCTCTATTGTATGTTATTCTTCTGTTGTGTACTCTTCTAATGAGGGAATAGTTTCCCCACAATCACACCCAAGGCCCTCGCTGCTAGTCAGCAGCCTCTGGCGTTTTGGGAAATTCGCATCAGGCCATGTGACCAACTGGGTACGGGGCGCCTCTGCGTGGATTCCAGAATCGGGATGTTACAAAGTGGTATCAGAGGAATTGTTTTCTCTTGAATTACTGTTTGGAGACTTAGCAAGGGATAGGAAAAATTCTGTACATGGTAATAAGCTATGCCTGGTAGTAGTTAACCCGTGTATGGGGAAAATCTATACTACCTCGTTTATTTTAGTTTTCTGGTTTTGAGATTTTACGGTTTATACGATTTCACCTAGAGTGATTCAAATGCCTTGTACTATTATTGTTTTGATATTACGGTTCTATTTCATTTGCAACACGATGATATGAGGGTACTTCGTCTCATGCATCATATAGGAACTTATAGAAATCACATGCCATGTATTCTTGTCATGCCAATTAGGGTGCATTAGCGATTGCATGCTGTTGTGATAGACGTTGTGTAGATTATGCATGCTTTTGTGATAGAAGCTTGATTGAATCTATACTTCTTGTTAGAGAATCTTTTGTGTTGTGATTTGTTTAAATGAATGCAAAATTTTGATTCTTGAGGTGTTATGGGCCCTCTTGAATCGAAAATTGGTGGATCATGATCCTATTTTCTCTTGTACATGAATATAAGAGATTCTAATCATTGATTTGTGGGAAGTATGGGCCCTCACGGATCGGAATATGGAACCTATTTACATTGTTTTCAGTGTTTCTGGGTTTCTGTGCAGTTTATGATCTACTGCCCAGAAAAACCTAGAATACAGGGCATGCACTTTCTTGTTACATGCTGTGTAGTTTTTAAGCCGTGTTACTGGATATGTGTGTAGGAACACGGTGTTGTGAAAATAATGTTAGGAGTACACCGTTTACGGTAGATACACACCGTGTATTGTAGAGCCCTGTACTTAGTCGTGTCACTAATAACACTGGTCGGGGAATCTCAAGTAGAACATGCCCTGTTGTAAAGGAACATGCCATCTAGTTTTATCCAGGTACCCGGTCGTGTCACGAACAACACGGGCCATCGTGACCTTATTTAAGACATGCCATGTTCCTTTTGCAACATGTCGTGTAGTCTTGCCCAGGTACCCAACCATTTCACAAACGACACGAGATGGTGTCACCTTCTCTTATACATGCTGTGTTTTTTTGGAACACATTGTGTAAGGGTCAGCTGTGTAGACGGTCGTGTAACTAACAACACGGGTCACCGAGTCACTATCTAGTACACGTCGTGTCCCTAGGGAACACACTGTGTAGTCTGAGGTTAGTTTGAACCATGTGAGTTAGCCGTTTAAAGAGACTCAGGCAGGGGAATAGTCTTCATGTACAGGCCATGTGTTGGGTCAACACACCATGTTGTTTGAGGTGCTACACGACTTGTAGGGCAGGGGTACATGCCCATGTCAGTGGATTAAGAAGACACACCGTGTGATTTTTGTAGATGACGTGTAGTCGTCTTTTAAAACTTGTTTGTTTTTATTCCCATGTTCTTATTTGGTACTCATGTGTTCTATGTCCTTGTTTTTATGATATAATGTATACTTTTGATCTTTCAAAGCTATTCCTCTGAGACATCCTCCGGTTGTACGTCTGTCGTCAGGTAGTGATCAGATGCCAGATATGGCTGATCAGGGACTTCCTGCCAATCCTCTAGTCGAACCAGCGATGTCACTAGCTATCATACCCGTTGCAATCACCGAGGCACATTTTAGGGAGGACATCCTGAGGATGATGCAGACCTTCCAGGGAGTGCCGCCTCCTGCTCCATTGATGGCTGCGTTGACGCGGGTTTTCGAGCAGTAGCATCGTCTTACTTTTTTAAGGGATGGAGGACCCCAGGCTGTAGAGTCATGGATAAAGGCCACACTGACCATCTTTGAGCACATAGATATCCCTCTAGAGAAAATGGTAAAGATGGCTACTTATATACTCCGACACACCGCCAAGATGTGGTGGGAAGTGATCTCACGGTCAGGGCATCAACATGATATGTCTTGGGACGAGTTTTGATGCACCTTATATGACTACTTCTATCAATAGACCCTTAGGGCTGATCGAACCTGGGAGTTTTGGAGTATGCAGTAGGGTACTCTCTCTGTTATGGAGTACTCATCTCGTTTCACTGATCGGCAGCGTTTCACACAGATCACAGCAGGTGATGAGTTGTTCCTTTCTAAGAAGTTCAAGGATGGTCTCAGGCAAGATATCCATTCCCAGGTGAATATCTTATAGGTGACTACGATATCCTCCATCGTCAACTAGGCACTGATCATTAAGAACAATCTGAGGGATTCAGGAGCAGTGAGCCGGGGTGGTTCGTCATCTAGAGCAGGTGTTTCTCCTACGGACAGTAGAAAGCATCGCCGAGAGTCTTATTGAGGAGATTGAGGTTCGCGAGATGCGTCTTATGGAAGCCAGGTTGTATGCTACTAGTGTGGTAGGAGTGGGCATACTAGGCCTCAGTTCCAGAGAGATCCGATGGAGTGCCAGTCTTACGGAAAGATGGTCCATCATCAGTGTTTTTGTCACATCATCTCACCTTCATCTAGTGGTAGGGTTTCCTCTATGACACTGCATTCTTGAGATGCTTCACCACTTTCCCACCAGTCAGGGAACTAGAGTTCTTCCAGCCGTTCAGGCCGAGGTGGAGGTTGCGGCCGTGGTGGTCAGTCACCAGGTCATCAGTGATAGCAAAGTGGATCATCTCAGTGTGTTCAGCCAAGGGCGAGGGCCGCGATGCAGGCCGGTCTTTCGTTGTGGAGCAGACCTATCAGGTGTAGGATCCGGACCCATCTACAGTTCGAGGTAATATCATAGTAGCCTCGGTTTTATCTTCATCTTATTTCAATACTAGTGCTTCCCATAGCTTTATATCTGTTGCGGCCTTGGAGAGCCTTGGGCTCTGTCTCTTTTCATCTGCCGAAATGTTGACTCTTGACTAACTATTGGGAACGATGACATCTAGCATACATCAGTGCAGAGAGTGCCCTCTTGAGGTTACAGGGTATCATTTCTTATGGGACCTCTATGTCCTAGAGATGACAGGTTATGACGTCATTCTCGGGATGGACTGGTTAGTACCCTTCCAGGCATTTTTCGATTGCTATCACTGCAGGGTGAGTTTCGTATCACAAGAGGGCAGATCTTTCTTTCATAGAAGAAAGTGGGATGTCCAGAAAGGTAGTGCTGGACCAATGCATCTTGGGATAGGGAATGTTACAACCCAGATTGCCAGTCTTTATTTGGATGAATAGGGGACTTCACAGTTAGACTTTCCTCTAGTGGTGGATTATTTCAGGGAAGTCTTTCCAGAGGAATTTTTAGGTTTACCTCTAGAGCATGAGGTAGACTTCTCGGTTGAGCTTGTTCTAGGAGCGGCACAGGTGTCCAGTGCTCTTTATAGTATGGCTACACTTGAGTTGTAGGAGCTCAAGAAGTGGTTGAAGGAGTTGTAGGAAAAGGTTTTCATCCGACCCAATAATTCTCCTTGGGATTCGCCTGTCCTATTTGCGCAGAAGGCAGACGGTACCCTTCAGCTTTGTGTGGATTATCAGAAGCTGAACCAGTTGACAGTCAAGAACCGATATCCCTTGTTGTCCATCAATGATCTCTTTGATCAGCTTCAAGGATCCCGGTTGTTCTCAAATATCGACTTGAGGTCCGGTTATCATCAGTTCCACATTAGACCATTAGATATACCTCTGACATCTTTCAGAAGCATGTATGGTCATTACGAGTATACTGTCATTACATTCGGACTTACGAACGTGCATGTAGTCTTCATGGCATTGATGAACCGAGTGTTTCATTCATACTTGGACTCCTCTGTCGTGGTCTTTGTGGATGATATCTTGTTGTACTCTCACACTCGACACCACCATGACACACATCTTGAGATCATACTGAGTACACTAAGAGAGCATCATCTATATGCTAAACTCTCAAAGTGCCACATTTGGAAGGGTCAAATTCACATCCCCGATCATGTTATCTCAGAGATAGGAGTGTCAGTTTACCTAGAGAAAGTGAGAGCTGTAGTTTCCTGGGAGTAGCCGAAGAACGTCTTTGAGGTGCGGAGTTTCCTATTTCTTGTTGTGGAATATAGAGGCTTCATTTAAGACTTCTCGTGCCTAGCAGCACCGTTGAGAGGTCTGACCAAGAAGGGGGTGACGTAATTATGGTCAGATTCTTGTGAGTCAGCCTTTCAGGAGCGGAATGGGAGGTTGACTTCAGCACCGATACTAGTCTTTCCAGAGTCGGGCAACGGCTACACTGTTTACTGTGATGCTTCAAGTATCAGGATGGGTGATGTGCTCATGCAGGGAGATGGAGTCATTGAGTACAGGTCTCGGAAGTTGAGGGAACATTAGAGGAACTACCCTACACACAATCTGGAGTTGGAAGCCGTTGTACATGCCTTACGCTGTTGGAGACACTATCTTTTGGGAGAGCACATTGTGGTTTTTACCGACCACAAGAGTCTCAAGTATATCTTCACTCAGAATGATCTAAATCTGAGACAACGCAGGTGGGCCAAGTACCTTCAATCCTTTGACTTCGATCTCACCTATATGTCGTGAAACGGAAATGCAGTGGTAGATGTGTTTAGAAGACAAACTGAGATTCAGGCAGTTCAAGAAGCCATCAGTGAGTGACAGCTTATGGTTATATTCTCTGAGATGCATCTGGAGGTGCACGACAGGCAGGGAAAAACCTTTATTTCATCAGTGGCTGTTACCTCTACACTTCTTGATCGGGTACGAATGAGGCTGCTATCAGACTCAGAGGCCTTGGTCCTGCGGGAGAATGTTTCAAGAGGGGACCCTCTTCCAGGATGGACAGTGGGCGAGGATGTGATCTTGCGTTTCCAGGGACGCGTATGGGTTCCATCAGACATACGTGAGGAGATGATGTTGGATTTCCATTCCTTAGTGTAGTCAGTTCATCCTGGAGTAACCAAGATGTATCAGGATCTTCATCGCCAATACTGGTGGCCAGGTATGAAGATAGATGTTGTGATTTTTTCATGAAATTTTCTACTTGTCTGCAGGTGAAAGCAAAGCACAAGTGACCAGCATGGCTTTTACAGTAGTTACCCATTCCGGAGTGGAAGTGGAACGATGTCGCGATGGACTTCTTGACCGGGTTACCGAGGTCACCTCGAGGAAGTGATGTAGTTTGGGTCGTCGTCGATAGGCTTACAATGGATGCACACTTCTTTCCAATCAAGAATACCATCAGTGTTGATGATCTAGGACGATTGTACATTCGAGAGATTGTACGTCTACATGGAGTTCCACACTCCATTGTTTCAGATAGGGATGCGCACTTTACCTCTCGGTTCTGGCAGTGACTTCAGAAGGCTTTGGTTACACAGGTAGTTTTGAGTACAACATACCATCCCGAGACTGATGTCCAGTCCGAGCGCACAATCCAGGTGCTTGAGGATATGCTTTGAGCATGCATTCTAGACGTTGGCAGTTCTTGGGAGAAGAATATCCCTCTGGTGGAGTTAGCCTACAACAACAGTTTTCAGGTGACCATTCAGATGGAACCATATGAGGCTCTATACGGTAGGCCATGCCGATCACCCATATGCTGGCTGGAGGCAAGAGATGCAACTTTTCTAGGACCTTGTCTTGTTTAGGAGACCTTAGAGAAGATAGAGTTGATTTGGATGATGATGACTACATCACATTCTCGACATAAGTCTTATGCAGATCAGCAGAGATCACCTTTGGAGTTAGAGGTCAGAGATCATGTTTTCCTACATTTCGCATTGAGGTTGGGACACAAGAGGATTTAGAGATAGTGTATGCTTTCACCGCGGTACGTCGGGCCGTTTAAGGTTTTAGAGAGAGTTGTGCCTATTTCCTATCAGTGGCAGCTACCTCATAGGTACGTGGCCATGCACGACATCTTCCATGTCTCTCATCTCCTACGTTACTTTTCAGACCCGTCTCATGTATTTCGACTTGAGGAGGTTGACCTCGAAGTAGATGAGTCATTTGAGGAGAATCCCATCTGGATTGTCGATCGCAGCATAAAGGTTCTCCGAGGTAGGTATGTTCCTCTGGTATGAGTGTTATGGAAGCACGAGTGAGTACAAGACGAGACTTGGGAGAGGGAGGCTGAGATTCGATCGTAGTGTCCAGAGCTGTTCGAGGTTTCTTATTCTATGAACCTCTAGGGAAATTCAGGGATGAATTTCATTAAGGGGGGACATTTGTAAGAACCCGGATCTTCGTTTCAGGTATGTATTTCCTTTATTTTAGATTTTGAGAATTTTTAAAGTTTCTAGAAATTTTTTAAGTTCACGTCATGTACTTTCTAAGTGCATGCCATGTTCTATTCCCCGGATCGACACCGTGTGCTGGCCATGCCCAGGCCACACACACGGTTTGTAGCGGTGAAGTGGAGGCCGATTTTGGTGGAGTACGGAAAACCCACTACACGCCATGTACTTTAAAAATACACACCGTGTACATTTCTAGTTTTCACTTAATGGACCAGGGTCGCACCTCTTCACCATATTCGTCTTCTTCTAGGTCTGGTTCATCCGAGAGTGACCTGTACGTCTGAATCTTCACCGTGCTCCCGCCACTCCATCCGTTCTCCGATTCATGCACGGTAAATTGCATTGGAAGCACATCGGTGAGTTCTTCCTTCTTCTTGAGCATTGTTTTCCAATTCTTCCTCTTTCACAAGTTATCTATGGTTGAAAATTTTGTTCGTTTTCTCGGATATACTACGTTATATGTGGAATTATCCATCGTGGTTCAAGTATATCGATCTCCTAGGATCAAGGTAGGTGGTTTGTGCCTTACCGTTCAATGTCTCTGAGTTTTATGTGAAAATTAAACCAATACCCATGAACGGGGTATTGGGTGTTTACCTTTTTTCCCTCACTGTTTTCCTGCCTTTCTTGTATGCTTGTGTAGAGGTAAATTGACCTTGTTAGAGAAAAAAATTGTTGTGCTTGGATGTTTTTTCCTTGCCTTGTGCTGTTTACGACCGCTGGGTCTCATTTTCCTTTGGCTGCTACACATGTTTTCATGCCTCACGGTTATAGGTTAAAGTGAAACTCATGACATGATTTTTGCCTTGTAGACTATTTAGCTAAGTATCTCTATATGTGTACTTTGAATATCCAAGTAGCTATATAGGTTTACATTGGCCTTATAGAATTATTATGCACAGACTGGCATGGGGCAGAGAGAACCTGGTGCTGTAGACTATAAGGGATAGACCGAATGAGCTTCCCAGGGAGTCTTAGATATTACAGACTACAGAGGGGATGGACCGAGTGAGCTCTCAGAGAGACTTGGATTTTATATTCTACAGGAGGGTAGACCGAGTGAGTTTCCTCAAAGAGTCTTACCTTGTTTGAATATCTTTAAAAACCTTCCCAGCCTAGAGGGGGAATTGACCCAGTGAGCTTCCTCAGAGAGTCTGTGGTATACCTGAGGCTATAGGAGGAATTGATCGAGATAGCTTCCTCAGAGAGTCTCTAGTCCTTTGGGCTAAAATGGTTAGACCGTGTGATCTTCCTCAGGAGAGTCCCTGACTACCTTATACTATAAGGGGAATTAACAGAGTGAGCATCCCCAGAGAGTCACATAAGTTCGTATGACCAAGCCATAGGGTTAGGCTGAGTGCACGACCCAGAGGGTTGTAATACTTCTTGGATAGGACCAGAGGGGATTCCTACGAGTACTTCCCAAAGAGTTTCTCGATTATTAGCTATTTGTTTCATTGCTGTTGATTGTTGTGGATTGATTGCTGATATGTATCATCCTATTTTACTTCTTACTTTTACTGCCTTCTGCTTGCTGTTGCTATTTACTGCTTCTTGTACTTTTACCTGCCATACACTCACTGAGTGTTAGGCACGTATCTTTGGGTGAATTCCTACTGGGATTTTATCTCACACCCTGTTTGGGCCATTCTTTTGGGCCCATGCAGACTATGTTGTTGTAGGTATAGACTAGGGAAAGCGCCATTCGACTTCTGGAACTTGATTTCCTAGAGCAGGAGAGCGTGGGACCGAGAAATGGCTCGCGATGCTGAGGAGATGTTTACTTTTATTTTGTACTTGTTTTGGTACTGTAGTGCTTTCCAGAATTGTGACTTGTTTAGCTGCTTTCCTATTTATGTATCATGCATCATTTATTATATACATATGTGGTTCAGTTTGCTTATTTAGTTTTCTGCTGTTATATTGTTGGTTATTACTGCTTCCGATATTGTATGTTATTTTTCTTCTATTGTGTACTCTGCTATTGAGGGTATAGATTCCCCACTATCGAACCCAAGGCCCTCTCTACTAGTCGTCAGCCTCTGGTGTTTGGGGAAATGCACTTAAGGCCATTTGACCAACCGGGTATGGGGCGCCTCTGGGTGGCTTCTGAAACCGGGACGTTACACCATATTCTTCTATTTTCCATAACCATATAGTGTTCCCAAAAAAGAGAATGTCTTCCAAAATAACATTTATCACTTCATGACCAAATCATTATCCTATACTATGTATATAAATTTGATAAAACATCAGTTCCCAAATAAACTTATTCTTCATCCATTAAATCATTTAACTAAAAGAGAATAATACATACAAACTAGGGACATCACATAGTATAGTGGTACATGATAAATACCAAAGACACTTTGATTGTGGGTTCGATTCCCATGGCCACACTAAATACAACAGGTTATCACCCATCCTCTAGGTTGGAATTTTCATAAAACCATATAAATATTACAACATTCAACAGAATGATATATATTCCTTGAAAATAACCATAACATATTTCACCCACAAATTTAATCTCATTCCTCGCATTTTCATCCCAAAAATGTAATAACCTGTAATTGCCTCAAATTAAATGATCATATAAACCCAAATGGTTTTTTGTAAATTCATCCACAATAGAAAAGACAATTCTTCCATGATTATCATTTTCAAATATCGAACTTATGGGTTACAAATGCTATAAAAATTATGCCAATGTAGTCCTATCTTTAATACATTTAATCATATCATTAGTTGTAGATCTGACATAAGTCTTAAATTCCTAAAATGTTGACATCTTAATCATTGAACATTCTTCCTAATAAATTATCTATTTTTTCGATGTTATTATTTTTACAATTTTCCTACAAAAAAAATCATGCATATTGTCCTATGATTTCATTAATTTCAAAACATGAGATAAAAAATAATCCATTCCTTTCATAGGTCATTTTCAGTTTCCTTACCCTCAAATGGAATGCCAATAAAAATTGATAAACATATATTTTTACAATCCTGTCAACCCCATTCTAGTACCTTTTTCATATGACATATATTTTTATAACGACCATGCACTCCACATTTAAAAAATTCAATTGATCCTTCTGAATGAAATTCATTACCTTTCATGGATTCAATTGGATGCTTCCTTTTTCAATGGAATGTTCTTGATTTATGACCACTATGACCACATTTATAGCATCTTCCCATCAGTTTGAAGCATTTTCCTTGGTGTTTCTTTCCACATCCTTGTCATAATGGTTATTGAATATACATACCATTATGATTATTAGCTAAACTTCTATAGGAATTTGTATCTTGTATATATGATTCCTTATAAAAATCACCAAGGTTCAGGTGGTCAATAATGACTCTAGATATTTGGTGGATAATACCCACATGAGTTTCCATTTCATCACCCATTTCTTTAGGTTTCTTATTTAGAAAACATTCACAGTTTTCTTCACATTAATTTTTAAATTGTCACCTTATAGATCTAAAAATTAACTGAAACCAAAAAGGTCTGTGTGAGTATATTAATAAAAGCATTATATAATATCTTTTGAGGATGGTAATCACTAATACATACGTATTCATGTTATTTTAAACCCATTAAACTTTACTAAAATAACTATGACTATTTCTAATATTGTAACCATTATGGTTATGTCACTTATTATTAAATAACACACTACCCTCTAATGTAATCTAAATTGACCACTGATACCAACTACTAGGCCACATCCTTAAACA
Organism: Viscum album; assembly: GCA_963277665.1. Lineage (NCBI taxonomy): Eukaryota > Viridiplantae > Streptophyta > Magnoliopsida > Santalales > Viscaceae > Viscum > Viscum album. The sequence goes on from OY728161.1 coordinate 756,423,660, forward strand.
TTACATAATTTTTAATTAAGTGAATAATTCACATTGAGGATCTTTTCAGATTTAGAGAATTAGATAATTAAGTCATAACTTATACATATCAACATGAATATTTCAAGTAGACACTTATAATCACTATCCATTTTTTCGTAAAACAAACTCTCATAAAAATGAAACATGTCTATTTCGATTTTTTAGATAGAATGACTTTCCCTTGATCGCATCCTTGATTCAATCCATTTTAAATTCATGTAAAAAACATTTGAAGACATGGGATGATCATAAAAAGATCAGTTAGGGTTATAAAATAAAGAATTAAAGCATTAGTTCATCAATACATAAAAAACATACTCTCTTTAAAATACGTAATGAAATCAAATTATTTATGTATATCACATAGAAATCATAAATCATATCAGTAAATTGTGGTATCCATATCATACATACATTATATCTTTAAAATATACTTGGGGAGTTACGGTGGAATACCCATCACAGTATATTCCCTAAATATCTTAGGATAAACACTGACTTTTACCTCCATCATGTTACTCAGTAAATTAGAGATGTATCTCGGGATCACATCTCCTAGGTTTATAATAGAACCACCTATATTCGTAATAAATTACAAATAACAATAACATAATCATAACACATTAACAATCATAAAGGAAACACAACATTTCAATATTGTAATGACAATATAACATTTTAATATATTGATATAATAAATCCATTATAAAAACCATTTTAAAAAAAATATATTGAAAAAGAGTATATGGTATTTATTTTCCTTTTAATAAAATTATAGCATGTTATGAAATCCAAATATATAATAATGCTCATGGTGGCGGAAACATCATTGTTATCACGTACGTTTAAAGGAAACATTCTTTTTTTTAGTTAGTAAAATTATTCGTAACCAAGGTTGAATTTGAATAAAATTAAAAGTGAAAGGGGTTTATTATACAGTGTATAAAATAATGTCATGTATAAATTGAAGTATGAATCAATTTAAGGATATTGAAATGAAGTCCATTATAAAAATTTGGCAGCCTAATGGTGTCACATTAAAGATCATAAAATTTATTTATGGTTGAGAAAATGGAATCTCATTTTTATAACTAAATGTATATAAATAATGATATAGAAAAACATATCCCTATATAATAAAATGGATATTAAAAGACATAACAGAAAGTAATTCTTTGATTAAAAGAGGTGTGTTAAAGGCTCCCTTACAATGAGTCACACTTGCCTCGTATGTTCCTTATTATTCATGAATAATAAACATAAGTTAATTTCTACTTTATTAAGAAATTTTTTCTAGTATATGGTTCCTTTTATATCACTTATTACCTTTCTATAACAATCATGTAATTATTCAATTACAAATCGGTCTTTTTGTTGATGTTCAGTACTTGAGACTAAATGAAAATTTTATAATTAAAAATTTTCCATGTGGTCAAAATTACATTTTCTATGGAATGATATTAATGATTTAGATATCATATATATCTTATATATCCAGTATATATGTGTTTATTAAATTCCATATTATATGGATATCTGAAAATGAAATGCATCGTTCATGGAGTCGGTAAGCCGTACGTACGTATGAAAGCTTCATTCATTTCATTTGTTTTATTTTTAAATGGAATGAAAAAGAAATTATACAAAGATATATTATAATTACAGTATAATATATAAGTTATATATGTTACATAATTTCATTAAACCCATTCTTTATACATCCCATGTATAGAGTGAATGAGTCATATCACTTTGAGGAGGTGGTAGTCTGTACTTTCTATAATGAAATTATCATATTTATAAAACTTGAAAATTATTAAGATATGATATAAATGATAATTAAAAAATAATATAGATAAAAAATATATATATTACATTTGATTTTTTTCATCATAACGGCTACCATGAGTGGCGTTTATAAAGAATTGATCAATCATTGTTTCGTGAGGCAGTAGTTTGCTGTCAAAAGAAACAATATGTTTGTATCAATTAGAGGGAGGTCTGTGGAAGTGTAGATCGAATAATTCTCTTAAAAATATATTATTATATTAAGGATTCTTATTTATTATGAAATAAAATAATAAGAATATAATAGGTAGTGTATAAGGAATATAAAAGAAAATAACTTGAGAGAAGACATTTCCTTTAAATAGGGAAACTCCCTTTGGTATGAACCAAAAGGATTTGTTCAATTGCCTTCTTCTAAGGTTAAATCATCTATTAAAAAGAGTGTGATATTGGTACATTCATGTATAAGAGGTTTTATTTTCCAAGGGGCTTGAGAGGTGTGTGTAATGATTTTGAGGTGGTGTCCTTTAATAAGAGGGAGGAGGTGCACGTAATGAACGTTTGAAGGAATGATTTAATTATAATATGATTTTTGATTTCAAAAACTCCAGAACTTATTATATTAGTATATAATATGAATATAGGTCGAAATACAATAATCTGATAATAATTTCAAGGTTAATGGATATTTTTTTAATCATATCTTTTTTATTTAACCCTTTTTACTCTTACTGGTTTATCATGCATTTAACACTTTGAGAATCAAAATAGTTACCAAAACATGAAAAATAATAAATAAAATAGAAATTAAAAAAATCTGAGACATATGATAAATATTTGGACAAATCATTGATTTTATGGAATTTTATAATATTTTGTAAAATATTTTATATTTTAATTTATGAATATTGTCGATTTTGACACAATTGATATCATGACCTTTTAAAAATCCATAATAACATAATTTATTCAAAAAAACATCATTAATACAAATATAACATGTTAAAATCGTAATTTAAATTCATGTATAAACTAAAAAAATTATTTCATTATTTATAATATAATTTATTTGAATCCTTTATTAATGAATCCATCACAACATCATCATTGTGCCATTATTAAATTTACTTATTTTATGTATAAAAATTATAAATAAATAATATGATATGGGATATATTTTTATATTTATAAATAATATTTATCGTCCAATATATCAATTATATAAACCTATATAATATTTTTTTTACTAAAAGATATATTTTTATTTTACATTATCCATAACATTAAATTAATTTTTATAAAATGACATATTAAATTACATGTGACTCCATCGTATCAAAAAATAGACCAATTGATTCCAATGGTTTGAAATTTATAATTATATAGGGTTAGGACACATGTTAGGGTAATATAATATTATTATAATAATATTTTTTACCCTTATTAACAAAATTTAACCTTTAAACATGGTAAATAAAATATTCACTGATGTTACCATTAACAATGTATAAAAATAAAAGATACCTATTTACACATTTTGGATAACCTGATTCAAAATATGGAATCCATTTTTTTGAAATAAAATACACTAATATTAGTGAAATTAATTTAAATTAATTCTCATTTTCAAAACCGAAAAATGTATTTTTAAGAAGTAAAAACTAAAAAATGATTAACATCTGTTTATGACCAATTTAAGAGTATATTTACATACAATGACGAAAATTTTATTAACTAGTAAAAATGTACTATAATTACACATTAAATATAATAAAAATAAAAATCGCTTTTTATAAATAAATTTGATTAAAAGGAAATATTGAATTAAAATTCAGTATTTTTCACAATTCATCAAAAAATGAACTTTATCACGAAAAAAAATTACCCATAGTAATTTTTTTGTCATAATTATAAATAGAAAGTTTATTTTTTCAAATGGAACCTATAATAGTGACAAAAAATATATTTAAAAAGTTTTTTCCATCAAAAGGCGATAAATCGAACTATTAGAGAATATTAAATTATTTCATGCTTAATATTGGATTAATTCTTAATTTATGCCACAAAAATTTATTAGATAAAAGTAAAAACATTTAACAAACATGTGTAGTAATATTTTAGTATTTTCTATTCATTCTAGCCAATACAATGGCTATGCGATAACTACCATTTAAAATAATAATAATATTATCTAATCTTTTGGTATAACTCAATGTTGTGGGAAACAGAAGATTTCAAAGAAAACCATTTTTTCATGATGAGTATTCTATCAGACATATAATCCCCTTTAATATAAAATTAATATTTAATACACAAATATTAATAATTTTAAAATTTTAATATGCATTATTTACATGGGATGTTACATATATGTTTTTATTTATGGAACTATAATAATTTATATGTTTTATACACTAAATATTTATATATAATAGCATGAATAGTTTAGAAATCCCTTTATTTTTTGTTCCTTATTATGCTCATTCTATTTAATGGTCTTTTTTAAATGAACCTAAATGGGGTTTTTTAAAAACATTTCCTTAATGTTGTAAAATAATTTAAATGAAATGGTTCCCCCATGTTCTTTATCTTATTTCAATAATATTATATTCTAAACAAAAATTAATTCATAATATTATTTTCCATAATAATGAAAATTATTTTAAATTTTTTATAAGGAAATTTCTTAATGTTTTCCTCAATGGTTACCTTTAAATATCATTTTAAAAGATAAAAATATTGTTTATTTTAAACATTTTTTAAATGAATTGATTTTATCATGGTCATAAAAAAATCTTATAATATTCCATTATACGATTCCAAATAATATATATTGAAAAAAAATTTAATAATTTGGGAATTCTAAAATTTAAAGGTACCAAATGACTAGGGTTTTGAAGAAAATTTGTGATGTTTTTAACTTTTTTATTTGTTGACAAAAAATGTATTCGAAAAAGAATGTTTTTATTAACAACTAGGAGTATGTGATGCAATTTAGAACCCCAAAATGGGTAATAATGATTTTTTCTTGATTTAGTGTAACATATTGCATAACAATTGATGAAAAAGTCGTGAGAAAGTTGTTTTTGTTGACAAGACACACCTCCAGTTTTATAACCATAAGCCTAAAATGTTAGATTCATTAGACATCATATGGGTTATAAAGTCATATGTTTCATATTAAAAAATATAAAATGATGATGAAGAGAATGAAGGGAGACAGTAAAGTAAGATGTCATAAAGGTCATTACTTTCAAACCATAAGTAAGTTATAATTTTTCCAATATTTATTTTCCTACAAATTCTGTAGAAAAATATTATTAAAATAATATTATGTAATGTATGAATCTTAAAGAATATATCAGTTACAAAAACATTTCCACCAATCATGATATCTTGATGTATGGGACAATTTTATAGAATTATGATGAGTTTTAGATAATGAGGTTTTGGTAAATTTTATAGTTTCATTGTGGAGTAAGCATCTGATGTAGAACATTATAATTAGTATTCCATCATAATGGGGAATAGGTGATAATGAAATTTTAGCCCATAAGAGCTAAGGATGATTTTTCAAACCATGGAAAAACAATGGTCCCTCATGCAAGGGGAATGAAAGGATCCATCAGAAGCATGATTCTCACCAATAAAAATAGCAGATACTAGAACATTGTGTAGGATAAATTTGACATCAATGATAAATAATCAAAATAATAAAATATTGCAAATAATGTCATCAGGATGATAATACTATCACATTTTGGAAGCATTTATACAATGTACGATGTTATAGTTTCTTAATGTATATAAAGCCTTTAAAAGATGAATTAATATTTATGGAATTGTCACATTAGGTGGTTATTTCATCATATAAGTAACTCACACCGACATTCCATAAAAAATAGATATTTCACCAGATGCAATTTCCTTATGAATGTTCATCATTATTATTTTGACTAAGAAAGAGTAACCATAGTAAAAGAAGTAAATATTATCTCCCTCATATAATCAAAAAGTAGGAAATTTAGTATGTTTGAGATGAACATTTTATTATAATATTAAATAGTATTCAATATGTTTATAAAATTACTTTGAAGTGTTGAAGTGGACAACATTAAAATGAAAATTTGATTTGATTTTGGATTTTGTAATTTGTGTGTAGGGGAAAAATATTTATTTTCCTTCCATTTCTATTTTAGGAAAATTATAAATAGATGAACAATATATTAATACTGTTAAACCATTTCACATCCAAAATAAAATGATATATAGTGTTTGAGTTAATTTTTCTTTTGAGACATAGGTATCAACAAAAGTGCAGACTCGAATATTTTTTTAAATGGATTGAGAAGAACATATTGAGTGATATCTTTCTAATATGTTGATGATAGTTTGAGAATTGATTTTTGAAAAAAAAATATATCATCATACTAATTCCATAAAACCATGTTCCTTAGATATTGAAAATTGGACCTTCTGATATTGGACTCAGGTTCCTGAGAGATTTTGGTGGAGAAAATTGTTTCATGGCCATTTTATTTTGTTGATGAAATTGTTTTTAAGAAAATGATGTAAACTGAGGTATTTAGAAAGATTATACCATTCTTGCAATATAATGTGTCTAAAAGGACTTCTCACATGTTTTATTAACTATGATATTAAATTGATTTTACATGGTTCTATGGTATTGGATATGCATGGATATGGGCTCTCACTCTGATGTCAAACCTTGTAAATCTAATGTTCTTTACATACATTCATAGTTTTTCATGAATAATTATTTACTATAAAATGATAATATTATTAAATTTAATATTATGTAGAGTTTATGATTATAAATTCTTGAAACATATTTCAATCGAACAACTAAATATCCCCCTTTATAGTTGTTGTTTGATTGATTATAATTTCAATTGGTATCAAAAGCGGTATGATTATTATATAAATTTAACGGATAATCTTAATTCTATCAATAATAGAGTAATTCATACATTTTATGTGGAAAAATATTATGGATTGAAAAATAGGTTGATTCTATATCTCCTTTATCTAAACATGGATGTTGTTGATAATACCACAATTAGAGTTCTACCTATTAGGAATGAATCCTCGATGTCTTTTTCATGAGATGAAAAATAAAGAAGATGGTTGAAAATATAGAAATTACATTATTATGTATTTATTAGATAATGTTAAAATGAATGTGATTGGTCTCAATACATGAAATAGTATATTAGAAAATATGAAAAGTATTTTCAATGTGAATACCATTGCGATGGATGTAAAACAAATAATATGGTGTAATAAGTGTGATGATAGAAGAACATGAAACCAAAATACTATTTATGAATACATCCCTAGAGTAAATGATGTTTTTTTCAATATCAGAGGATTTTATGTTGTGCATGAAGATTCCACAATAGTGGAGAAGCCTACGAGAAACATTCTAGATAGTTTTGAATTTAAAAATTCATCTTTTGAAGATAAATATTAGTTATCTCTTGATGAATTACATAACATTATTTTTTATTATGAAAAGAGAAAATCAACAATTTTAAAAATGAATATTAATGTTGAAATAGATTTTCATGTGATGAAAAAATGATGATTGAATATACTGGAGCTATTGATTCTTGGGATTCTAAAGATATAGACTAGGATGAGGTGAATGTGAAAATAAGGTCTCTTAAATCCAGGAACTATTAAGGTCGAATAAAATTATTTGTAGTTAAACATTCTATCAAATCTTTTGAGTTGGTTGGAATCTGAAACATTTCTATGAACTGTTCCAAGAAAAATGTTGTAGAATATCAAAGTGATTCTAATGAAAAACCTTCTTGGACGAATTAGAAATATTGTTCTAAAGAATAAGAGTCATCCAAAAAATATATGTAGATGTTTTTTGGGCACAATAGAATTATTTTGAGTAAGAATGTTGAATCAGACTCAACTAAAAACAATTATTCATTAGAAGAACATTTAAAAAAGGTTTGTACAGTAGTAACATAAATGGAGAAAAAATAGGACTCATTTAATAGTGAGGAGGAAGGAGGTGAAGAATCATATAGATAATATCATTTATGAATTTAACTTGTTTCGTGTCTTGAGAATTATATATCACCCAAGAATGAAATCAGAATGATAAATAAGGATAGTGTAAACGTTTTTGAAGTTAAAAATATAATTCAAGAAAGAATAAGAAAATATCATTGTTATTATATGTTGAAAAATATAATTGATAAATAGGGAACAGTGGTTGAATATGTCAATAAGAAGTTCGAAACTCAATAAGGTTATGTTAACAAGTTAAAATAAACATTTCCTGAGTATAAACATATCATAAGGTCTAATGATGAGGATATAAATAATTCCTTGGAATTAAAATTTGAGACGTAAATTGTTTTTGAGAAATATATGATCATGAACTAGGTGAAATATTTACCCTCTAAAAAAGATTCATATGTTCGTTCTATAATTTTAGGTGACAGGAAAAGTGTTCGGAATTTTTTGATTTGAGATGGTATGTGAGAAACCAGACAGAGAAAAAAGCATAAAATTACCCTCAGTCGAAATATAGGTTCCATAAAAGAGTATGTTTAAGAAAGAATATTTTTTTAACCTCAACGATATATCTATAGAGATATATGAAAAAGGAAAAGTAAATTATTATTTGAAGGTTTTTTATTGGGTGGTGGAAGCTATGGGATCCTGAATTATAATTTTGTTTATAATAAATATTTTTCTCGAAAATGGTTTGAAGTGGGTGTAATAATTAGTGAATGTTGGATATGTAGCATTCCTAAATCAATTAAATGTGAAAAGTTAATTCTCAATATGTAGTAAAAATTCCAATGAAAAATTGGCTTAATTTTTTGAATGCTTTTGGTGAAATATGTCTTCAATCAAGTCACATTGAAAAAGAATATATGATCACACTTCTAGGACATATTTTATATGGATGTAAAGAATAAAAATTGTAGAGGGAAGGATAAAAGTTAATGAAATATATATTGTTTTTGAGACCACCATAGATATAGGTAAAAAATACAAACCCATAAATACTTAACAGTGGATAAAAATGATAAGTTAATTAGAAATCATGATATATGTTGAAAATCGTGAGGGGGTATTGTTATGTTCTGGAATAATAGTTCATCAAACATCATATGAATCAGAATGGGTATGATCGAAGCCGAAAAGATGAAATAGAAGGATGTTTTATTTGTTGAAAAACTAAAACATAACATATTTATTTTATGTAAACATTTATGATGATGAAAAATACATGATTTTCAAAAAATATTCTTCTATATGAGATATGTGAAAGATGGAAAAGTTAATAAAAATAGAGAATGATCCAAAAAAATATTTTACAGATTAAATAACGTAGAAACTCATGCTAAATGGGTGCTAAAAATGAAAAAAAATTGTAGAAAAGAAGATTTGGATAAGATAGGCTGAAAGGTATGAAAAGGACATTCTATTGTTGATTCTTTATGAAATTTTACAGAATTGAAATGAAAATAATAATATATTTTTGTGATTTGATGTAATGATAATATGACTAATTATATTCATCAGAAATATGAGATTCAATCCACCGGAGATATTAAAAATATTCATTCTAACTTATGTGGTTTGATGAGACATCAGTAAATAAAATTAATTTGTGCTTTATCACATTCAATGATGATTTTTATTCAAGACAAATATAGTGTTAATGATTCCCAAGTCAAAGGCAATTTAAGAATTCTTATTCATAAAAAAAGTTGTTTAGAAGAAATGTAGGATTACTTACATATATTTTGAAAATTTAATAGTATATAATTTACATGAAATTTATTTGAAACATATAACGATATGAATGGAATCGAACATTAGTATAATGATCCACGCACCCCATCCCAAAATGCAATAGCAAAAATAATGAATTGATGTTTTTTTGAAATGGGAAGAAAATAATTCCCAAAATACAAACATTAAATATTAAATTGGAGAGATTATATTATTATTGTTGTTATTTTTTTGAAGTGGTGTTTTATGAGGCTAGAATCCAATAAGAATTCTTATGAAATGTTGTATAAAAAGAACCCTCCATTGAATTATATTGTTTTTTTTCAGAGGTCTATGTTTTCAAAAAAGTTAAAAATCATGATCAAGTAATGTTTGTGGAGGAAGATGAAGAAGCACTTTTATGTGATGTTGACCTTATTGAGGATGTTACAAATTTTGGAACAAAGAATTACAAATATTAGTGTAATCATAAGATGATAAAGCTTTTTTTTAAATATAGTTTATAATGTTGAGGTGGGTAGACTAATGGTTTGAAATTATACATAGAATGATTCCAAACTATCATATCTGGATTTAGATGAATTTTTTGATGAATAATGTTCTAATGGAAGGGAAACATTGAAATATCCTTCCCTCAAAAAACATGTCTAGTCTAAAAATATTATTGGGAATCATAAGTATTACTTAACTATTACAAGAATTTTTATACTAGAAAATCATACTTCAGTTATCTAAATATATTAATCGGAACCAGTTTAAAATCAATTCAACACAAATAATGGGTGGAAGCTATAAATGAAGACTTATATCTATTTTTAAAAGATGAAAAATAGTAAATTGTTCCATGAACAAAAAAAAACTTATCAAAACAATTTGGGCTCACATTAAAAATGAATGAATATGGAGAAGTTTTAAGAAACAATGAAAAACTACTTTCTAAAGGTTATGCACAGTTATAATGTGTGAATTTAGATGAAAATGCTTCCACAGTTTCAAGATTATAAACTATTAGAATGTTTTTATCAGTGTTTTCACATCAAATTACAAATATTTTTTAGATGCATGTAATGTTTTATTTATTAAATTGATATATTAATTAATAATTTTACATCTAACAACCTTGTGGTTTTCTACATGATAATTATGGAAAAAAGGATTGTAGATTTATGAAGTCATTGTATGGGTTGAAACAGGCCTCCCATGCATTATATTCAATGCTAGATAGTAGTTTAAGAATATTTTATATTTTTAATGTAATGGTTGATATCAACAATTATTTGATATAATATTTTTTCCAAATCACTAATTTTTATTGATTATGTGGATGATATTATTTTTTGGGGGGATGAAGAAAATATTTTTAATGTATTTTCTGCAGAAAATGAAATGATGATTGGAATTTCAATTTTTGGTAGAATTAAACTTCTCCCTTGGATTAGAGGTTCAAAAAATGAGGAGTATATTTTATTATCTCATGAAATGCATTCCAAGGAATTTTTAATGAAATGTTGGATGAGAAAATAAATATAATTATCTACTTCTATTTAATTTATCACAAGGATGTGTAATATTGAATATAGAAACTATGAAAATAAGATAGTGTTTTGGTATCCAATTGGATGTTTTCATTATCACACAACCATAAGAACTAATATTGATTATGTCGTACCCCTGTGTGCCAGATATTTTAGGGAACCAAAAAAGTCTCATATGTTGGCAGAAAATTGTACTCAAAAATTTATCAAGCGAACAACTACAGCTAGGTTTCTATAAAAAATATATTATGATTTGATATTTCATGTATATATTATTGTTTATTGGGATGGATATTATAATGATAGAATATAAACATTCGGTGGATTATTTTTCATAGGTGAATATTGTATATGTTGGAATAGAAGAACAATGTTTCGTAAGATTGAAAATTAAGGAATCAGATATCTTTTAGATACTCCCTCTTGTACTCTGATGTTAGGGATGGATGTTCACCCAGTTGATTTCAATGTAAAACATTCTGAACCATTGAAATCAATTTTTGTTAATGAAAGTGAAATTGATCATTCTAAAATTCATGAACAACATTCATTATCATAACATATTTACATAATGTTTCACATTATAAAAGAGAAAGATTATGATGTATATGTTTTGCATCAATATATCTCTATAAATTATGAAATTGCCAAAATATTTATAAAAACATTTCTAATAGAATGGTTTACTGATTTGTGGAACAAACATCATGTTTATCCTACACCAATGAAATCCTACATCTCAAAAGGAATTCAATTCATGTTGATTGGAATATAATGAAAAGGGGGAGATAAAGTAACATATTAAAGATTTTATGTAGTTTTTAATAGTCATTCAAAAATAAATCTTAAGATGTGCATATCAGATAATGGGATAGATAAAAATGTATTAGGAGAGAAAAAGAGATGTGGGTATAGATAAAATTTGTGTGGTGTTTTTCTTTACGTGGACCCAAAATTTACCGATCACCAAGGGATGTAATTCTATTAAAAACAATACATTATATTATATTGTGGTGTCATGAAAATCTATTTTGACAAAGTCAATGTTTTGATAAAATTTGATAATTTTTAGTTGATTCAAATACATGTTGTGAAAATTTCAATGTGTATAAAGAAAGGCGATTTAAAATTTTTTATTAACCAATGTTGTATAAAAATATATAAAGTAGGATATTGATGATCCCTTATGATGATTTTATATTTTTTCCTGAAAACTAATTTTTTTGAAAAATAATTTATTTATTAACGATATAGTGTATCTTATGAATGTCCAAGCCAAATTAAAAAGGGGAATAAATTTGTTTTCAAAAATTATAGTATTTGACAATGAATCACCAGACATAATGGTTTCCATAAAGATGTTGTTTAATATTGAAACTAAATCACTCTTAGATCCAACGTCATGAAATTAAATATTCATCAAACCCCATATTGGTTGGAAAGCAAGAATAGTTTGAGTTAGGATGTGAGAATGATGTTGAAGAAACTGAAGGAAAAAAGTTATGTTGTATTTTATACAGTAATTAACATTAAAAAAATAAGTTATATGAGGCATTTTCAATATTGATTCTTTGAGAAATCATAAAATATATCATCATAAAATAATTTTATGAAATATAGGTATTATAAATATTTTATTGCTTTCAAAAAAATTGAATCTGATCATCGGATCTTGAAATACCAATCATAAATGTTGTTAGAAGTCTCAGTGAGTTTTAATTGTGTATGTTTTCATGAATTATAGAGTTTCTGAGTGGAGTTATCATCATATTCCCATTATCATAATGAGAATTCCATCATATTAATAGATGTGTTGTAATGAAAAGATAGTCAGGATGTGATAAGGAAGATCAATTGGACTATTAGAAGACACAGATCTATCAAACTAGGTTCATCCATCGATCCAACAAAAGAATAAATCTCATTGATAAAAATACATTAGATGGAGAACAACAGTTAGACCAGAGATCACAAAACCACTAAATAATCTGTCTGATAAATGATCATGAATAATTACATCATGATGAGACGATAATCATAATGGGGAAGGGTTTGAATAATGTGAGAAGTGTGATATGCCATAAGTATCTGGAGTCTTCATAAGATGAAACTTTGATTATAGTACAATCACTTCAGTTTGGTCATATCTTCAGATGATAAAATCACACTGATTTCCATCTGATACAGAAAGTTCATTGGAAGATGTTTCCTTATGAAAGGTCATCCGAATGGTTTTTAGTAACAAGAAACAATCATATTCATTAAATAAACTAGAATTTTACTCATTTAGATGAACTAATGAATAAATTTTAAGTTTGAGAAGGATTTTTTCTAAGAAGACATGAAAATATTCTAGTAGTTTTGTGAAGAGTTTAAATGAGTTGAATTGGTAAAAATCCAAATTCAAATATGATTTAATTAAAGATTTTATAAATTCAATGAGAGGGAATGGTTTTTTAGGTTCATGCCTTTTATATTATTTGATACCTATAATCGGATGAACAACATAATTGTACCTTGGAACGTTTTCACTTGTGGAAAAGATGTATTTTATGATTTTTAGTAATAGATTATTTCTAGATAGATATCTCATAAGAATATTAATCTACTAAATTTTTTGTTTACGGGATTGAGGGATCATGAATTGGGGAGATCGGTCTGACCAATTTAGTAGCGTTTGAGAAGTGTAGTGTGAGAAAAAGTTAATCATACTGAGTTAATTGATCTATTTTTATTAGAATGATGTAATCCAACCATGGAGATTCAGATTTAGGGATTGTAGTGTTTTTTTGGAGAAAATTTTTTGAGATCATTTTCATTTTTGGAACAAATTGATTTTGAAAAAAATTTTAAATTTTTAATGACATAGATTAATTATACATATCAGTGTATATAATAATTCTAATGAAATTTGGCACAAGTTGTAGTCACTTCATCATTATAGTTAGTTTTTAACGAACAATGGGAGTGCCTATTCAAAGTATGTGGGTTCTCAAACTAAGGATGAAGCTTGTAAATAAAATGGGCTTCACTTTATATCACACTTTTTCATGAATATTTATTTAATAAAATATTATTAGGTAATGATCTCAAATAGGTTACATGTGTTTTGTATCTTAATATCCTAAAACATATCAAACATGATCCATTTTATTAACCCCATATCAGTGTTTATTTGATCCTTTCAGACTTCGAATATTTTACCTTATATTCGAAGAAATATTTTAAATGTTATTTTATATTTTTTTATCTAAGTCAACTTCTTCTAATGTATATTATTCGAAATTGGGGAACTGATAATTTTATACCATTAAATTTCATTCATTGAATGGTTTATAATGATTATTTAATGATATGTCCAGGAAAAATAATTTCTTTTTATAGGAAAATCATACTATGATGTTTTTGTTAACATAAAATCACCATTTGTGTTTTATTGCATGATATGTTTTTTGAAAATTATTATTTATTGTGGTATTATGAAGTGATCCAAATACTTTGGGTAATTTTTTGAGAATATGATGAGTGGGTACATTATATCCAACCAATGTATTGTGGAATGAGACTGATTTAACTAGATAGATGTTAAACCTAAGAGACTACTGAATTATATTTCTGCTAATAGAATATGTAGTTAACTAATTATATGTTAGTCTTATCAAATGAAGGAGTGTACTTCTATAGCTTAGTCATAGGTGATATAAGAATTATCATGTTAGTTGATTCATTGATTATTATTTTATGTTCTGGGATACGAATACATATTTTCAATGCTTTTTATGAGTTTTAATAAAACCATTGATTACGTTTTTTTTCAGAGTTATCATGATTTTATAATTTTAAGAATATTTTATTATGAGAAAGGTTTATTCCCTCATGATTTATGAACCATTTTTCAATGGATATTAATTCTATTATATTATTTTCATCGACATTGAATATGTTGTCTGTAGAGACCCGAAGCTTAACGTACATGGACATTACATTACATTTGCGGAATACTTAGTACATAACAAAAAACACACACACAAGGATCGTAATAGTTTAGTGTCTTTGGAAACTCGGAATATAATATTCTAATCGTGGTGAAAGATCTTCAAAATCTCCCATAAAGATCTTCCTTTTTTTTACCTAAAACCTTTCTTTATATCCTGGGGAAAAGAAAACATAAAAGGGTGAGCTCAAATGCTCAGTAAGGGTAAACAAAAGAAATATCAATCACATCATATACATAAGCACATAACTTTTGGAAATCTTAACCTGCAAAAGAGATCATAATTTCATAACATGGGGTAAATCATGGCAGTGAAATGTAATCACAATAATCATAACTTAAAACATGAAACTTTGTGGCATTCACACATAATCATAGAGAATAATTTCTTGTTAGTCAAGACTCATTTCCAAGACTATCTTAGTGGACAAAGTCCCTTTCTGAATCGAGTAACCCTCGTTTCAGTCCTGTTTCACTGAACCGGTATAACCTACCGTTCCAGCCCTGTCTATCTCATGAGATATAAAATCTTTACCCAATGCATTGGAGGGAGCTATAGGTCCCACCCATCTTATAATGAATCCTTTCTTATGTGTGCCACATAATCATAAATCATACATCAGCGTATAACACATGTAACAAAAATGGGATTCTTGAAACATCATGACATCATAAAACAATTCATATAATATAAAGGAATTAATAAAAATATTTCCATCACAACATAATCAAATCCATGTAATAATAGGGATAAAAACAGAACCCTTTATTATCTTAGATGGAAAATAATTTTAATAAAATACTTGAACTTTATTCTTGAGGAAAATATCCTTTCTACTTCAAAAACACTTTTCCTTTCTTAACATGTCATACAATTTTAAACTAAAAGAAGTTGATTAAAAATAAACTTGAAAACTTTTAAAGGAAGATTCTTTGAAATAATGTTTTATAAATCCATTCATGCCGTATAAGTTAAAAAAACATTCTTCGTACTTTTGTCGGAAAAGTCAAAAAGTACCTCGTACGAAAAAACGACAAAAGATTACTTTCATATTCTTTACTAAAAACACACCGAAGGGTAAAATTGGATTTAAACTAGTGTAAGTGGATGGAAACAATATTACATATTGAGGGAACATGGATGTGGATGATAAAATACACCCCAGTAAATACTTACGAATAAACAATCTCGGATAAAAAATGAGATTGTGATATTTCCCTTACCTTAGGTCCGATTTGCTTTATACGTGTCCGAAGATCCTGTATAATGGTTTAAATGATGTCATTGACTTATTAAAGAATCATATTAATTGTTATGATATCATATATGGTTCACTTATGACATTATATTACCCGTTCTTTTTTAAATTCCTTGTTAAAGAAGAGTTTTGGGTAAAATCATTTCATTTATCGTAGGTGTTTTGACTTGTTGTTCTTGACATTATTATTACTTATATCATGATTTACTTACTTCCAGAATATAAAATATGATTTATATATCATATATATTCAGTATATATATATATATAATAGATAGATAAATGAAATGGAAAACACCATTCATGGAGACGGTAGTCCGTACGTACGCATGAACGTTGTTTTCCTTTCCTTATTGTCTTGAATGAAAGTAAGTAGATGACATACATATATATATATATATATACATAAATACAGTAGCTTTATAATGTCATATATTTCATTATTATTTCTTATATATACTTTATAATGATTCTTAAATGGTTAACATGGAGAATTAATCTCATCGCGTCGTGGAGACGGTAGTCCGTACGTACGCACGAGCGATGATATCATTTCCATAAATATTGAATTGGAGTGGAGTGGATTATACAATATATCAGAATCAATATGATGTTGTAATAACTATGTGTAGTTATTCTTTACACCATTATACCCATCCATGTAAGGTGGTGGTGGAAAATAGATTACACCACGGCGTGGAGACTGTATTCCGTACGTACGTACGCGCGGTGATTTCTTTTTCTGTAGGATGGATAGATGGTGAAATAGGGTTGTTTCATACTTATAATAACATATCAGTATATGAGTGATACTGATTTTATTACTTCATAATGAAACAACCTAAGAAGAAGAAGTGGAAGAAGAAATAAAGATGAAAGAATTGGTAACGGTAATTACCTCTTCTTTGAAGCGCCTTTTGGAGACCTCCTCTTAGGGAACTAAAATTGGTCTTTGAGGAAGACCAGAACCTCTAGGATGTTTCTAGAGAAGTGGAGAAGATATTTTGGCAGGGGTTGGCTGAGCTTGAGTGCTCAAATTGGTGTGAGGAGGAGGGGGAGGAGGTGTTCTTTTATAAGGGAGGAGAGGGGCACCTTAGGAATACCTCAAAATATTATTTTATATTAATGTCAAAATCGGTTTATAATGGTTACAAAGGGTCTTATTTAGAAGCTAAAGTGGGGATGGGTCGAAATCCTATCAACAAATAGGATTTAGACAAGTTTAGAGTATTATTTTAACCTTATCAATTAGATTTAACTCTAAGTTAAATAATTTAACTTTTACCGTGTCTTTTTGTTTTCTTTCACTATATGGTTAATACACTTACTATAACATGCCAAACGAACCCCAAATTTATTATTATTAATATATATATCCTTATCTAAGTCATTTGGCCGATCCTTAGATTTTTAGGAATAAAATAACAATTAATAATATAATATTTTATTTAAAAACTATTTTGTGTCAATTTTGAAACTATTTCATATATGATTTTTGTGAAAGTCATAACAGAATTATATGTTCGAACCAAGTTGATTAAATCAACACTAAAATATCATAGTAACCTATAAAATTAGTGGAATTCATAAAAAGTCTCAAATTACATTCATTTGAGCATTTATAACATCAATTATGTTAATATTTCCTTAAAAGGGTAATTACTGCATCATCGTTGTGTCATAAATAAATTAATTTATTTAAAGTATAAAAATTATAAATAAAATATCATTATGTATGAAATCTTTTTAGATTTCTAATTAATATTTATATTCGAATTTATCTTATGTATAACCCCATATTAAAATTGATTTACTTATTAAACTTTGATTTTAACTATTTTAACCCTTCTATAAATAAATTAATAATAAATGTCCTAATCTAACCCAAGTGGGCCTAAATGGTCATATTTTATTCCTAAGTTTGTTTTTGGTCGAATTAAACTTATCCAATAGAATTAGGACATGTGTTAGGGTAATATTAATATCATTTTTACCCTTAGTTACCCTATTTACTATTTACCGCGGTAAAAAAAGTCAAAAGTTACTATTCACCAAAAAATTATTTTTATCTCATTGAACCGAATTTTACTTACTGATATCAACCGTGTCTGTTGGATTTTCGAAATTCCATTCACAGAAGCGGTAAAATTAAGTTTTATGCAAAATTCAGTTTTTAACCTACCACTTAGTGGTTTCACTATTCATCAAAAATTGAAAGTTTTCAGAAAATTACCAAAATTTCACCCTAGGATAATTTCGGTATTCTGAATCCAAAAATGAAGTCCATTTTGAAAAATAAAATTTATAAAATTTCAAAAAGTGGTTATTATTATTCATAACGGCTAGTTTTAATAATATTTTAATAGCATATCGTTGTTTAGTGAAACTCGGTATTGCGTACGACACAAGCTATCGAGGAAGGTCGCGATTGCGTGTAATGCAAGGAAAGTAAAGGATGCGTGTTGTGCAAGCTCCTTTTGGTGTAGCGTACAATACAAGACATTAGTGAAATAAAAAAAAATATTTTTCATAAAATCTCGGGCTGTTACATTCTACCCCCCTTAAAATGAATTTCACCCTCGAAATTCGTCGGGGTTATAAATGGTTTACTATTCGAAAGTTTCTTTAATAGAAACCCACATCGTAAAAAGGAATACCAAAACTTGGCTTTAAAAACTAAAGTATGAAATGTAACGATTTCCCAAATAAACTAATCACTGGGTTTCCACATAGGTGAAAATATGGATATGGAAGAGAAATCTAACCATCATGTTCTGATGGAGAGTGGTAGAAAACATGGCTATGGAAAATCCAGTAATCACAAATCCATAAATTTGTGACGATCTAAGGTACCATCTGATTCATCAGGTATAAGATCACAGGACAACATTTTTGGTTTTCAAGATCATTTCCCTAAAGTTGAAAATTTGAATTAGAATAAATACTTTCTTTATTTTGGTACAATCTCACTGTTGTTCATGCCTTGAACAATTTCCACTTCATCTCTTAAATAAATGAAGTTGAATTTGTTATTCGTGAAGTGTTAGCATATCATGTGATAGAATGACGGGTCATTCCATCTGTCTCAAACAAAAGGTTAGCAAAAATTATATACATAAGTCGATCTACACTACTGGAAAACGGACCTATACCCACGGTTTGGCACAAAACCGTGGGTATAGGGTACCCCTATACCCACGGTTTTCGCAAACCGTGGGCATAGGGGTAAAATGGTGACCTATACCTACGGTTTCATAAAACCGTGGGTATAGATTATTTTTGAAGACCTATACCCACGGTTTTGAAGAACCGTGGGTATAGGTGTTTTTTTTGAAGGTGTATACCCACGGTTTTGGCCAAACCGTGGGGGTAGAGTTTTCCAGAAGACCTATACCCACGGTTATTCAAAACCGTGGGTATTGGGGTTTATTTTTTTCAAGACCTATACCCACGGTTTTCAAAACCGTGGGTATACCTTTCCCGCCATTAGATGGGGAAAAAATTACACGGGACAATGGGGAAAAATTGGCGGGAACACGATTTTTATTAATATAAATACAAATATAAAAATATATGTTGAAATGACAATAAAATGCCTTAGCCCAGTCGGTCCCTTTGTTCGGCGCTCTCAGGAGGTTCTGCATGAAGCCCGGGTTCGATTCTCGCCGGCATTTATTTTTCATAACAGAACTAATATTAATATATATATAAAGATGAATACGCTTTACAATGAATTAGAAGGTAGCTCGGTTGGTCCTTGCTGCGGTGCTTGGCCGGGGTGCGGTAGGAGACGCGGTTTCGAAACCCGGGGGCGAAATATTTTTGAAAACGTGAAGTTAATTATATTCATATATATATATAAATATATATTGGTATTTCAAGTAAAGACAGTAGCTCAGTTGGTCCTGCGGGTTGCTTGTAATATTTGCGTCCAGGGTTCGAAACCTGATGGATGTGGGTTTTTAAAAATCAAACGAAACGCGGTTTTTTAAAAATGAATCGAATATATTTCCTACTGTTTTCAAACCGTGGGAAAAACTACCTTGCCACGCTGTACAGCGTGGTACTTATGTGTGACACACCTATACCCACGGTTCTACCAAACCGTGGGTATAGGTCAAGACCTCTATCCCGACGCCGTTCCGGCCCACGGTTCGCAAAACCGTGGGTATAGCCTATACCCACGGTTTTGGGGGCTATCCCCACGGTTTTGAACCGTGGGTATATGCCTTTTTTCCAGTAGTGCTATAGTGAGATTAATCACATATGGTTCCTAAAATGGACTTATACTTCATATATCATACTGCTTAATATAATAAAACTAGTTTCTACTAAATAGGGACTTCCTGTAGGCCAGTGGTAGGCGATAAAGGCCAGTCGCACTTCGGTTGTGGGTTCGATTCCCACAGCCTTGTCCGAAGCGATGGGCTGTCACCCGTCCTGCAGATTTTCCTTTTTCTAAAACTACATTACTATAACATCCCATCAATAATATCGAAAAAAAACTTATATCCTTAAACAATACTAACTTATATCAAACATAATCAATTCCAATCTTCAGGCTTATCCATAATACTACAGTCCACTCTCATAACATAGTGAAAACGATTACCAGAGATTTAACACCATCGTCGATCCCCATATATCATAAGATATGTTTTGTTGGTCACATTCAAAGTCCTTAATCATGTATTCTCTTGAATACCTTAGTGAAAACATGAATGTAGTTAAAAGTTAACACTTTCCACATACCAAAATCCTCAAAATTCTATATACTCAAACCATGATATCACTTAGTTCTTATATCAATCATGAGCTCATGAATACTGTTAAACATTTCATTTTCTCGTTTTCCCTTCATTATGCGCATATCATCTTATTTCCAAAAATATCTCAATTACTTTGAATACCACATTAGACAAATACATAAATATTCCAATACTTTATGATACAACATTATTTTGGAATCCCATTTCATAAACACGTAATCATTCCACAACATATTTATCATATTCAACATCGCCAACGGTGATCGCATGTGACTTCCCTTTGTCCTTTGCCTTTAGTGGTTGGTCATGTTGATCATCACTAACCCTTGGATTATGGCATTTATTAGCATAATGCCCCATTTCCTTGCACTTGAAGCATTGAAGTGTTGGTGGTGCGTTCTCTGCAGTGTTTGCTTTATTCACATCATTAGAAACCCTTTTTCCATTACTTCGACACTCAGATGCTCGATGACCTTCTTTTCCACACTTAAAACATTTTCTAGTCCCTTTAAGACAATCTCCACCATGCTTCTTTCCACACTTTGTGCATAAGGAAACATTCATCTTCTTTTCACCATTATTCTGAGATTTCTCCTTGAACTCCATCTTTCGTTTCTTTTCAAAACCATGAGATGGATATGTAACACCAACTTCCATTTCTACCTTCATAGCACAACGCACAATTTCTTCATAGCTACTGAAGTCTCGTATAGCTAATGCCCTTCAAAGACTTGGTTTTAAGCCACTAAAAAATCGATCAACTTTACTTTCAGGTTGGATGATAATGCCAGATGCATACCTTGCAAGTCTTGTAAAATTTGCTTCGTATATACCAATAGATTCATCATACTTCTGCTTCAGCTCAAGAAACTCCTTTTCCATCTTTGTTCGAAGAATACGAGGGAAGTACTTACTGAAAAACAAGTTCTTGAACTCGTCCCATTCCATGGACTCAATTTCATCTCTTTGCCTCGTATTCTTGATAAGATTCCACCATTGATCAGCTTCACCTTCCAAACGATATACTGCTAAGATGACTTTATCATGTTCAGAACAAAGAAGAACTGAAAATAACTTTTCAGTGATACTGATCCATTGTTCAGCAACAAGTGGATCGGAAGACCCACTAAAAGAAGGTGGACGTTGCCTCATGAAGGACTCAATAGAATATTGTTCCCTTCTCTGCTCATTTGGAAGTCCAGAATTATTCATAGCTTGTGTAAGTATAGCAATAAGATTTTGCACTCCATCTCCCATAACATTTGTTTGTTCAGGAGGACAATCATTGCATTGTCCATTGCATTGATCAACACGGTTCCTTCGGGTTCCTGCCATCGTCTAAAACCCAAAAAGAATAGTGTGAGAGGCAAAAATCATGCTAGGGAAAACAACATAATAAAGGGGGAGTACCTTCAATATCTAACATCTTAGGTTTAATTCTATGATCGTTAGCGTAGTTCTAGTACTATAACCTATACGTATACTTAACCTTAGGGACATCCCTAGACATACCGTAGAAATATCTCTAGGGATCTCACTAACGTTTTTGCATCCTAGTTTCCAAAAGTTGACTAAACCTTTCCTCTCATACCAACTGTAGAGACCCGAAGCTTAACGTACATGGACATTACATTACATTTTCGGAATACTTAGTACATAAAAAAAACACACACACAAGGATCGTAATAGTTTAGTGTCTTTGGAATCTCGGAATATAATCTTCTAATCATGGTGAAAGATCTTCAAAATCTCCCATAAAGATCTTCCTTTTTTTAACCTAAAACCTTTCTTTATATCCTGGGGAAAAGAAAACATAAAAGGGTGAGCTCAAATGCTCAGTAAGGGTAAACAAAAGAAATATCAATCACATCATATACATAAGAACATAACTTTTGGAAATCTTAACCTGCAAAAGAGATCATAATTTCATTACATGGGGTAAATCATGGCAGTGAAATGTAATCACAATAATCATAACATAAAACATGAAACTTTGTGGCATTCACACATAATCATAGAGAATCATTTCTTGTTAGTCAAGACTCATTTCCAAGACTATCTTAGTGGACAAAGTCCCTTTCTGAATCGAGTAACCCTCGTTTCAGTCCTGTTTCACTGAACCGGTATAACCTACCGTTCCAGCCCTGTCTATCTCATGAGATATAAATTCTTTACCCAATGCATTGGAGGGAGATATAGGTCCCACCCATCTTATAATGAATCCTTTCTTATGTGTGCCACATAATCATAAATCATACATCATCGTATAACACATGTAACAAAAATGGGATTCTTGAAACATCATGACATCATAAAACAATTCATATAAGATAAAGGAATTAATAAAAATATTTCCATCACAACATAATCAAATCCATGTAATAATAGGGATAAAAACCGAACCCTTTATTATCTTAGATGGAAAATAATTTTGATAAAATACTTGAACTTCATTCTTGAGGAAAATATCATTTCTACTTCAAATACACTTTTCCTTTCTTAACATGTCATACAATTTTAAACTAAAAGAAGTTGATTAGAAATAAACTTGAAAACTTGTAAAGGAAGCTTCTTGGAAATAATGTTTTAGAAATCCATTCATGCCGTATATGTTAAAAAAACATTCTTCGTACTTTTGTCGGAAAAGTCAAAAAGTACCTCGTACGAAAAAACGACAAAAGATTACTTTCATATTCTTTACTAAAAACTCACCGAAGGGTAAAATTGGATTTAAAATAGTGTAAGTGGATGGAAAAAATATTACATATTTAGGGAACATGGATGTGGATGATAAAATACACCCTAGTAAATACTTACGAATAAACAATCTCTGATAAAAAATGAGATTGTGATATTTCCCTTACCTTAGGTCTGATTTGCTTTGTACGTGTCCGAAGCTCCTGTATAATGGTTTAAATAATGTCATTGACTTATTTCAGAATCATATTCATTGTTATGATATCATATATGGTTCACTTATGACATTATATTACCCGTTCTTTTGTAAATTCCATGTTAAAGAAGCGTTTTGGGTAAAATCGTTTCATTTATCGTAGGTGTTTTGACTTGTTGTTCTTGACATTATTATTACTTATATCATGATTTACTTACTTCCAGAATATAAAATATTATTTATATATCATATATATTCAGTATATATATATATAATAGATAGATAAATGAAATGAAAAACACCGTTCATGGAGACGGTAGTCCGTACGTACGCATGAACGTTGTTTTCCTTTCCTTATTGTCTTGAATGAAAGTAAGTAGATGACATACATATATATATATATATATACATAAATCCAGTAGCTTTATAATGTCATATATTTCATTATTATTTCTTATATATACTTTATAATCATTCTTAAATGGTTAACATGGAGAATTAATCTCATCGCGTCGTGGAGACGGTAGTCCGTACGTACGCACGAGCGATGATATCATTTCCATAAATATTGAATTGAATTGGATTGGATTATACAATATATCAGAATCAATATGATGTTTTAATAACTATGTATAGTTATTCTTTACACCATTATACCCATCCATGTACGGTGGTGGTGGAAAATAGATTACACCACGGCGTGGAGACGGTATTCCGTACGTACGCACGCGCGGTGATTTCTTTTTCCGTAGGATGGATAGATGGTGAAATAGGGTTGTTTCATACTTATAATAACATATCAGTATATGAGTGATACTGATGTTATTACTTCATAATGAAACAACCTAAGAAGAAGAAGTGGAAGAAGAAATAAAGATGAAAGAATTGGTAACGGTAATTACCTCTTCTTTGAAGCGCCTTTTGGAAACCTCCTCTTAGGGAACTAAAATTGGTCTTTGAGGAAGACCAGAACCTCTAGGATGTTTCTAGGGAAGTGAAGAAGAGATTTTGGCAGGTGTTGGCCGAGCTTGAGTGCTCAAATTGGTGTGAGGAGGAGGGGGAGGAGGTGTCCTTTTATAAGGGAGGAGAGGGGCACCTTAGGAATACCTCAAAATATTATTTTATATTAATGTCAAAATCAGTTTATAATGGTTCCAAAGGGTCTTATTTCGAAGCTAAAGTGGGGATGGGTCGAAATCCTATCAACCAAAGGGTTTAGAAAAGTTTATGGTATTATTTTAACCTTATCAATTAGATTTAACTCTAAGTTAAATAATTTATCTTTTACCGTGTCTTTTTGTTTTCTTTCACTATATGGTTAATACACTTACTATAACATGTCAAACGAACCCCAAATTTTTTATTATTAATATATATATCCTTATCTAAGTCATTTGGCCGAACCCTAGATTTTTAGGAATAAAAGAACAATTAATAATATAATATTTGATTTAAAAACTATTTTGTGTCAATTTTGACACTATTTGATATATGATTTTTGTGAAAGTCATAACAGAATTATATGTTTGAACCAAGTTGATTAAATCAACACTAATATATCATAGTAACCTATAAAATTAGTGTAATTCATAATAAGTCTCAAATTACATTCATTTGAGCATTTATAACATCAATTATGTTAATATTTCCTTAAAAGGGTAATTACTGCATCATCGTTGTGTCATAAATAAATTAATTTATTTAAATCTAAAAATTATAAATAAAATATCATTATGTAGGAAATATTTTTAGATTTCTAATGAATATTTATAGTCGAATTTATCTTATGTATAACCCCATATTAAAAATGATTTACTTATTAAACTCTGATTTTAACTATTTTAACCCTTCTTTAAATAAATTAATAATAAATGTCCTAATCTAACCCAAGTGGGCCTAAATGGTCATATTTTATTCCTAAGATTGTTTTTGGTCGGATTAAACTTATCTAATAGAATTAGGACATGTGGTAGGGTAATTGTAATATCATTTTTACCCTTAGTTACCCTATTTACTATTAACCGCGGTAAAAAAAGTAATAAGTTACTATTCACCAAAAAATTATTTTTATCTCATTGAACCACATTTTACTTAATGATATCAACCGTGTCTGTCGGATTTTCGAAATTCCATTCACAGAAGCATTAAAATTAAGTTTTATGCAAAATTCAGTTTTTAACCTACCACTTAGTGGTTTCACTATTCATCAAAAATTGAAAGTTTTCAGAAAAATACCAAAATTTCACCCTAGGCTAATTTCGGTATTCCGAATCCAAAAATGAAGTCCATTTTGAAAAATAAAATTTATAAAATTTCACAAAGTGGTTATTATTATTCATAACGGCTAGTTTTAATAATATTTTAATAGCATATCGTTGTTTAGTAAAACTCGGTATTGCGTACGACGCAAGCTATCGAGGAAGGTCGCGATTGCGTGTAATGCAAGGCAAGTCAAGGATGCGTGTTGTGCAAGATCCTTTTGGTGTAGCGTTCAACACAAGACATTAGTGAAATAAAAAAGAATATTTTTCATAAAATCTCGGGCTGTTACATTGTCATACCATTATGATCATCTTATTCACAGTGATGAAATTTAACTGACAATGTTTATGTTTATTCTAACTGTGAATTTATGCTCACCCTTCACAAGTTTTCAATTTATCCACATTATGAATAATGATGTTAGATGAATTATTTATAGAATGTTTTTATGTCAGATGTATTCTAGAAGAGATGTTGTATTCTATTTGTTAAATAATAATAGTATAGCATAATAAGAAAATTGATGACTTGAATACACGGGTAATGTGATGTAATAATTTTCCATGATTATCTAAAATAATAAAACATAAACATAATTGGAAATATAGGTAATCTAATATGTATTTTTTATTTTATATATTTATATTGTTAAAATTGATTCAGGTTTATTGGTGTCAATTGAATAAATTTAATGAAATTGGTTTTAGCATCAGATCCATTAGTGTTGGATCCGGGATGTTATAGATTGTAAAAGAGTTGTGTTTATATATAAATGTAAATTATTATATTTTCATGATATGATAACATAAGATTTATAGATACCATAATGGGTTTAAAGGATTGTTGTAGATCATATGTTCAAAGGCACAATCACCCCGTTTAAGGTTTCAAGTGATGATTGAGGTATATATAAAACATATGTTAATAATGATGAATTCTTTTATAAGAATTCAAAAAAAATTGGGGATAGAATATTATTATTATGAGACAATCACTGAAGTTAAAAAATTATTTTATATTGAGGTTATTGTTGTTAATTGGAATATATGGTAATTTCATTTAGGCATGACCTATAAAGAACCAATAGTGTTACTATTTAACAATTTCAATTATTGTATAATTTTTTATATAAATGTTTATTCATTTTGGTTAATATCATAACCTGTGCAAATAATTTTGGTTTTGGGTAATTTTTAATGATTGTAGGAATAACGTTGTTTCCTTTTGTGGTTTACTTAATGCATTAATAGTCGACTTTAGTGCTATAGGTATAAAAAATTGACAATAAATAATAACTTCATGGAATATATGATATGATAAAAATGGTAAATGATTACATCCCAACCAATGGTTGAAATTATTACAATGAAATTAAATAAACCATGCAAGTTAATTTCTATATATTTGTAGTATAGATTGTAAGGTAATTAAAAAATATATTGAAAATATCATCATATAAAAAATTTAATTTATTATGTTCTTTTAGAAAAAATTTATTGAATTTTTTTCAAAGCATTTATTTTTGATTTTTTTTGTCATTAAATTTTGATTGGTCATTCCATTTCATGCGATCAATGTTCATTATCAATACCAATCATTATTTACAGATTAATCTTCCCCTACATGTTAATATTATCCCTTCCTATAATCATTGTCCTATTATTAATCATAGGCAAAGGCTTTTCTAGATTAAATTTATATATCCCTTCCCTTCTTTTCAAAATAAAATTTTAATAATCTTTTTTTAATGAAGTGGGTTTACAACAGAGGTATTTTCAAATATTAAACATTTTATTATTATGTTAAAGACAAAATTATGAGGTCAAATTTTTATAATGTGGTGGATAATATAATTCCATCAATATTTTATGAAACACTATATTTGACAACATATATCATACATAACACAGACATCTAACAACAATGAAATATTATTATCTAATTATGGCTGTTAAAATAGGGACATTTAATGGGAGGGTCTGACTATGAAATAAATAAATATATATATATATATATATATATTATGTGTAATATTCCATCTCAATATAAATTTATAGATAAATTAATAGTAAATAGTCATTTAATATTTACGAATTTCATTTTATGATTACAAAAAAAATTTCTTTAAAATAGATTTTAATTTCATTTGATATGATAATACGTAAAATACTTTTCGGTAGTTTTAAATGTATTATGCTATAAAAATAATAATTTTTGTAAATTCATAACATAAACATTATCTTAGGTTGAAATTATTTTATTTGTATGAAAATAATAATTTTCAGCGAAAATTAGTTAAATATAAATTTTATTCAAAGGAATCATTACAATTGAAGTATCTACAATGTCCTATTTGTATTTCAATTGATTTTACATTTCCATTATTTAATTTTTATTAAAATTAATGAAAATTATTTCTTGATATTTTACATAATTCCTAATTTTTGTACAAAATAATTTCAACTCTTAAAATTCATTTTTTGTGCAAACCATTTTTTCATCACATTTTATATTTCCATTTCAATAGTTATTTATAAAAAATAAAGGAAAATAATTTGATAAAATGTTTTAAAATGTTTTTATTAGGATGTTTATGATTATTAATTAGTTCCATTTTATGATTTGTCATTATGAAATATAACCGTGGTAAATATTTTTCACCTCAAAATAGTAAATCACATAATTCTCTTTAAAAATAATGTTATAATGGTCTAAATAAATATATACCACCTAAATTAATTTTATTTTATAAATTTATTTTGAGAATAATCATCCAATATTCGAATATATGGAAACATGGTGCCATTTTCCCTTTTAATTTTCATTATTTTATTTTATTTCATGAAAAAAATACAAAATGTCACCCTCTCTATTATAATATCGCTAATGTTTTTTTATATGGTTATTTTTTTATATTAGATTATAAATGTTTATTTTAAATATTAGTGAATATTTTATATCATTATCAATTATTATATATTTTTATTGATAAATAGTATATTAATTTTTTTCAAAATGCAGATAGAGTTAATGTTCCAGTAGTATATATATCAAGTAAATGAATATCTAAACTATAAAATTAAAAAACATTTGGGAGTTTTTTATTGTTAAAATAATTTTTTACATTAATATAATTTAATATTGATGTTTTAAATATATATATATTTTAATTAAATTTCAAAATAAACATTTTTAAGACAATTAATGTGAGTATCATTAAAAATGACCTTAATGATATTTTATGTAAAATAATTACTTATTAAGTGATTTAAAATTGATAAAAATATGATATTTTCCCAAATAAATTTAATATAATCTATACTATCACAATTATTCCACTTATGGGTCACTAATCCTTTTATACTATCTTTCTTAAAACATAATGTGTAAAAAACATTGATATCATGATAAATGTCAAAATTGTTATCAAGGGGTTAAAACATAGAGATAATGGATACACAATCCAATAAATGTGACTACATATTATTTAGTGAGATGAATTATACGTAGAATAATCCTATATTTTAAATTTATTAATTTTTATCAAATTTCCATTTATATTTATTTATATTAATTTAATACTTTACGTAATTCAATGGGGTTTGATTTTGTTTATTCGGTTCTCACTTAGCCACAACGTTATGGTCACACGTGTTTTTTTTGTATTTCTAGGAAGATTTGGTCCTATAAAATGTTCTTTCCTTAGCTCGTCAATGAATTCTTATGATGGCATGCATGTGGATTCTCACATACTTTTTGTGATTTTTAATGGTAGGTTCTCACTTAACCAAAAAGTGTTTTTCAATAATTAAAAAAAATAAACATTCAGTCAGAAATAATTCAATGGGTGGACCTCCCCTAAAAAAAGGGACCCTCATAACCCCTCATTATCACACCTTTTAGAGACAAAATATCTCCAATCCATGATATAATATTTAATAATACTTCTTTATCTGGGAACTAATGTTCATTTTCTCATCTAAAGTCCATCCATTCAGGATTAAGGTTGAAGACAAATGTTGTTTTTCAATAAATAGGAATTACACTAAGTATATAATTTTAATTTAACTTATTTTTATAATTACTTAATAACATCATAAAACATGTTGATATAATGACATAATTGTCCAAAATATTATAATTTTTTATTGTTTATATGGTATAAAAAATTTTTATCTCGTTTTCTGAAAAATGGAGAACAAATATTTTGTTTGTGTGTAAGTGTAGACTACCACCTCCATGGGGTGATGTGTTTCAAATCACATCATCCCATATAAATCCTATCTATAATGTTTTAATTAAAGTGTATATATTATTTTCGGTAAATTATTATCATTCTATAGATATAATATATCTTATATCTTTACACCATTCCAATTGTTAAACCCATAATCAACTCATGTGTGTGTGGGCTTACTATTTTCTCCACATATCCATATACTTCATTTTTAATAAACAAAATCCCATGTAAGGGAATGGGGATGGATTTAATGATGTAATATAAAATATATAACAATATAAATATTTTTTAAGATAATTGTTAATTTTATATCTTAATTTTCCTTCCAATTAAAAGAAAATCATCGCTCATGTGCACGTTTAGACTACCACCTCATGACCCGTTGTAATTTTTCCTAAATGATTTACCTGCATTTATCTATTATTTTAAAATACTTCTAAAATTAAAAAATCAATTTATGATTACTCTTGATATTGTGGAAAAATTAACTCTTTGATAAAATCCATCATACCAATGTCCTTTTGTAATTTTGATCTGAATGTCCTTATAACACATGATATGGACTAAAAAAATTATGTAAATAAATATTTTATTTAAATAAATGAAATGAATGTTATAATTATATTTAAATTATATATAAAAGTTTGATAAATAATTATATATTTAATTAAATATTATTATATAAAATTTGAAGTACATTCATTAAATGTTGTGGCTTTCTTTAAGGGGTTTCTTATCGTGATTTCATTTTATTGGGATATAACTATTATTTTTTCACTTCATTAGGACATGATTTGGAGTAAAATGGACACAAATTGTATTTGGGTACACATCCCCCTGATTCATGTGGTTTTTCAGTGGATACCCATCATAACAACACTAATTATTTCTCACATTAATTAAATTAATCTCAATATTTTCTCTTTCAATCATATCTTGTACTATTTAACCAGTTATTTTAATAAGTTTTATATGATTAATATGTAGATGTTATATATTGAATGTATTTTTGATAATGATATTTAATTTTCCATCAATTTTAGTTTCATTCATAGTAAATTTATTCAAATGAAAAAAATAAACCAACGGTTTTCTTGGTATCAGTTTTAATTTATTGAGATATAATTTATTCTATGCACCATATTTTTTTATTATTAAATAATTTATTTTTAATGTGTTTTAACATATTATTTCATGTAAATTATAGTATTTAAAAATTATGGTTTTCTTTTATCATTTAATTACATTTTAATTCAATCAATACAAAAGTTTTAAGGGTTTCTCACCCCAATTATCCTTTGTTGAGATATGTTTTGACAAATGAAATGATATTCATCTAAATGGTATGAATAATAACTATTTTAATATAATATCATGAATATTACTGTATACATGATATATTACCTTCCATCTAATTTTATTTATTTCAATTTATTATTTTTTCATAAAATGTGTTAAATGAAATGTCATTAATAAAGATTTATTAATGGTTATAAGTATTTTTAACCAAACTCTTCCTCCATGTTCATTATCTTTTATCAAGAATGTTATTTTATAATATAAATTATTTCCATTTTTTATATTATTTGATATTTTAACTTGTTTTTAATTGTTCTAAATTTAATATTTCATAATTATTTCAACCCCTATCACTTTTGGATATCTTTAGAAAAGTATTAAGAAACTATTTATTTTAAACATTTAAAATTGGAATAATTTTTCTCACATTCATTAATATTACATATTTTTAGTATTCCAATAACATTTTCCACGATCAGTTTAAAATAAAATCATATTCTAAATATTTTTTCAAATTTTTGTACCTAGATCTACAAAAATAATACGGTATTCTTCAATGTTTTTAAAGAATCCTTTTAAATTATCTATTTGAAAAAATTATAAATATATATATGATCCATTGAACTTTTTATAACATAGTTTCATATAATTTAATGGTTTATGGTAATGTATTGTTGTGGTTTTTAAGAATCACATTTCATTATCAGGGTTAAGTCATGGTATAAAATGTTTTATGAAAGTCATCTATATAGTATTTTTGTTAGGTGATATGGTACAAGGGAATTTTTTTAGAAGTTGTATTATAGAATGAATCAAAATAATAAAGGTACATTTTCAGATATCTTATGGGTAGGTCCATTATATGTCCCAATTCAGTGGTAATGTGATTGATAAAATAAGACCAATTATACTCCATATAGATGATGATGTTAAGTTTCTCTTAAGATATAACTCGGCTACCTGATTGTATGTTTCTCCTAAAAGATCTGGGAGAATATTTGTTATAGGTTACTCATTTGAGATATGGGTTTTATACTATTAGGTGACTCCATAATGAATGTTTTTTATCCAAGATACCAAAATGGTTTTTCAATGATTTTTATGAGTCATAATGGATCATTTAATCGTGTATTATGTACAAGTGCTTCATGATTGTTGAAATATATGACAATTTTCTTATATTGAATAATAATGTTATATCACATGATGTATTATATATGTTTTGATACATATTTATTATCTTATGTCACATTCAAACACATTGATTTTATCACCATACAATTTTTCTCATCTTACGCTCACTTATGGAATTTAATTGTCTATTCGTATAGTTAACCTTACTGAGTGTTTCATATCAGTATTGTTTTATTTAACTTTTCTCCTAATTAATATGAATGATGTTAAATTTATTATTTCTATAAATGATTATTATGTGATCAATTCTGTTAAAATGTATAATATTTCTAATGAAATAAAAAATGATGGGTTGTATTATTAAAAGAGATCGCATTTAGACATAGGTATTATGATGTCAGAATTTTTCTTAATTCAAAAATTCAATAAACATTAATGTTCACTAGGTTTATGATTTATTTAATATAAAAGTTTGATGTTGTATGTTTTGGATGCCAGAAAATTGTTCAGGTTTACCAGTATCAAATCCAAAATGTAAATATGGTGTTTTTAATACCCGGTCTAAGAGACCGGATTCATTGTTGCAATATTTGAAAATTTATCAATCTTTTATGAAAATAAATTTTCAATATATTTAGAACAAATCAAATAATTTTTGTATACAATGAAAAAAATTTAAACCCCTTGTTCAAAAATTTAGAAACATATATAATCCATTTTTAATAAAACAAATTCTTCAATTTCAAATTAATTTTTATGAACATATGTTAATTCATGTCTTTTATACACTAAAATACAAATAAATCTTATTAGTTTATAATAATCCAGTTAATATCATATAAATAAAATAAATTGAGACTTTTTTTGGTACAAAGATAATGTTAAAAAATATCCATGTACGGGTGATTTGGATATTTAAAAAATATGAATTTAAATTGATTTGTATATTAGAGTTATTATGGTTATATAAGAAAAAAATGAAAATGAACACATGATATTTCCATAGTGGTTTAGATATAAATGATCATTAGTAGAATCCTCCCCAATTTTATGAACTAAGAGTGATTATTCCTACAATGACCGCTTATAAACAAATCTTTACGGTGACCTTTTCCAAAATTGAGTAACAGCCCAATAAAAAATCATTTTTCCCTTAAATGATTAAAGAAAAAATATACCTGACTTTTTTTTATATGGAAATAACCTCGAAAAACCCACATTTTTACTAACTAATGGCACAACCAAATTCATTCCATTGGTTTTGGAGTCACAACATGGTTATTGGATTTTAATAGGTATTATAAAATTATAAACATACACAAACTGAAATAAAATTATATAAATAATCATGCATATCAAGATGAATACATTTATGTATGAGAGTAGAGCTACCATACATCTTTTAAATAGTAAAGAATCAAACTATTGTATTTTATATGAGATTTTTAGTTGACCACCATTGTATGTCGCACGTGTACAATTACTGAATAACCAAAACATTATATAACTCCTTTATGTAGTTCTATACACTCTATAGTTTGAGAGTTTCATATTTTTTAGTATCTTAAAAATTCTTATTTCATTTCAATTTTTTCATTCTCAATGAAGCACATTATTACTTCACTTAATGCACATGTAGAGTATACCCAATTGGGTCCCATTGATAATGTGTATCATTAAAAACATAATATATAGTGATAACACATTAGAATTAAAAATTCAGCACTGATGAAAAATTATATAATAAATTATAGTCCACTTAAAAATCCCTTAACGTATAAAACTACAATATATTCACATTCAAACAACATTTAACATGGAACTCTCATTTTCCCAAAAAAAAATTGTGAAACTTCAACCCATGAGATAAGTATTTTATTATATATATAATAATTCCAAATATAATTACACTATTTTTATATTAATAATATATATTCAGATAATATTTTAATGAAGATTAATATGTGAAAAAATATTCTATAATTAATTATACTTAATAATTGTTAATATAAAACATATTTTGAACTATAAACTTGACAAATTAATTATTTGAATAGATATATTACCTAGGTTAGTTTCAACACTTTTCCATATTTCAACATACAGTCACCTCATTTTTGTTCATATTATCAGTACAAAGTTTTTCTAGTGATCGATAATATTTTTTAATAAGGTCAGTACATTTTTGTTCTTGCATCATTTCATTTTTTTCTATGCGATTATTACATATTTTTAAAGTGGTTTGTATTTCATTGTTCATGTGGTAATTTTTTTGATCATGTAATTAGTACAATAGGTTCAAGGGTTATGTAAATTTTTTTCATAATGTCAATACATTATTTTTCATGAATTTAGTCTATTTTTTCATGTGATCATTATATTTTTATTCATACATTTAGTACATTTTTTCATATGGTCAATACATTTTTTTAGATTATTAGAAATTTTTGATCATGTAATCTGTACAATTTTATATGTGGTCAGTAAATTTTTAATATGTGATATGATTTTTTTTCATGTGATTGTAGAGGCTTATCCACATTTTCACTCATAATCATTTTCTGATATATAAAAAATTCCACTCTTGATGAGTTCTGAATGTCACATCCATACATTGTTTTATTTTCAATCACCGTCAATTTTCAATGTGACATCCATAATGCCTATATTTTTTACTCCTAGTCCTCGTAAAGATTACTTAATGATTTTTATATAATACCTAAAAAAGCATATAAATCATACAATAAATGACAAATTAGATGTATTCTAATTGTAGTAAATATTAATAATTGTTATCATATATTCAATTCTACATTCCACTACCTTTGATAATTGAAAAATAATTTCCAATTCAAAAAATGTCCCCTCCTTTTGGAAACTGATCAAAATGATTTGCAGTTTAAATATTCTAACACTAGGAGAAATATTAATAACTAGAAAATATAATAATCTTTCTAATTAAAAATTGAAAATGGAATGCTCGAACTGAATGATTACTAGGAAAACCACTAACCCTAAAAGTTACATCAAATAGATAACAATGGGCCTTACGGACCCATAAAAAACGTTTAATATTTTCTATGAATTTTTTAATAATTTTAAATCATTTAAAATGTAATAATAAATTTATGTACATACTAGTTATCAAAAATGATAATTAATTCAATAAATACAGTAGCCAAGAGGAACATATTTAACATTTTTATTGCAAAACAGATTCAATCTCCCCATAAATATATGGTGTATAATTTACATTCCAACATTGAATGTTCGATTATTATTAGATAAAATTTAGCTACATATTGTTGTTTAGAAAATATATAATCTAAAAATTTTTACAAATAGATAAATTCTAAATCGATTTTAACTTTTTTAACATGATCCCTAAAAAATGATAAATAACATTGATGTTATTATTCTTCAAATGTTGTGATGGATTATTAAAAATAAAAATATTAGAATTATTGTCATTGAAAATAAAAAATTTATAAAAATAAAAACAAAAATTAGTATTTTTTATCATAATCCATAAATATTAAGAATATCAAGATGATTTTTTTATATATTTCGATTCAGTAGTTTAAAGATAAGAATATATTTTTTATCATTGAATCCCATGAAGCACAATATTTTTAAAGTAAATGAAACATACATGAAATTCATTTCCTATCTATCTTGTATCCACCAAACTAAGAATAAAAATAGCTTATGAAATCAATATTCGTTTTAGGATGACAAAATAGAACAAGATTCCAAGAACCTTTAGCTTATATAATAAATCATTTATTATGATCATTATGAATATCCATAGGTTAAAATTGAAATCTAAAAAATATGAAAACTAAAATAATAAAATCAAGGCTTGAATTTGATATGTATAATAAACATTTAATCATTCCTCTATAAGTTTTAAGATTTAGATATTTTTATATCTATCTAAATATAAATTGAAATTGGTACTCATTGGAGTTTTTTCACTACTAATAGAATATTAAACAAAAATATAATCAATATAATTATAAAACAATAATTTATTTAGAAAAATATCATCATTTCATTAAAAAAAATTGGACTAAAGAAAAAATTTAATTCCCCCACCAATTTCATATCAAATTCAGATGTCACCAATTCGATGAATTCATTAACAATATTATCACATGAATATCATTAAAAAATAATCAAAAAAAATTCACAATCAAATTATCATTACATATTTTCTTAATATATAATATGATTTCAACCATTCAATTCAAAAAAATGAAAATTGGGAAAAAAAATTAATTCCAAGGCCGAGGATCATATTTTGAAACATATAATTCCATAAAATGAATTTCAATATGATGAGGATGAATTTAATTTTTTAAAAATGGGGGATTTCCACCATACCCATTTTTAGAATTATAACCATTTAGTAATGTTTTTTACATCCATTTAATATAATTTATAACCACGAAACGAAGCATAGGAAATCATATCAAAATTTCATCAAACCAAGAAACATGGGAAAATGATTCCTCATATCAATACATATTTAATTCGAGTATCCTGGTAAAAATATCAAAGATTTTATTATCTATAATTATAGATTCATCATCTATATTTCTATTGATCCTCCTTATTTCAACAACATTGTTATAATTTGGTATAACAACTAATGACCACAAACTATTCTAAGATAACTGATTTATATTGGCCTGTATAGCCAAGACTAAATTATAATCATCATAATCATAATAAATACTTTTAGGTATAATATTAGAAATTAATGTATGACAAGAAAAAATATTAATAACATATATTATAGTTTGACCATTTTATAAATAATTACCGTTTATTGTCTCTATTGGATGCTATCTATTAAAGATCCAATATATTTCATGAATATGTTCAAACTGAGTATATATTTTCTCCCCCTCAGTATGTTAATATTTATCATGAGGTAATTCTCCTTTGAAATTAAATTCGTAATGTTTTATCTCAATCAAATCAATATCATCATCTTCTTTATAAAATGACTTTTTATTATAAAATATATGATGTTATTATTCAACATTCATTGTTCTTTAATTATAAACTATATATGAATTAATATTATATGAATATCCAAATAAAATAACTTCATCAAAATTTTCATAAAACTTATCAAAATCAAAATTATTATTAGTAACCAAAACATTACATCTAAAATCCCTTAAATATAATATTTTAGTTTTTCATCCTCCCTAAATTCCAGAACGTGTATTTTCCAAAAAAAGTAATAAAATAATTATATATTTAACAAAACAAGAATTAATGAAATATTATTTTTAGAAATATATTTTCTGATAAAATTACTCTATCATTAAGTTAGAAAATTCATGAAGAATTGTATTTTTCCTTTCATCTAATACATTTGTAGTTGTAACATAAGAGATGAATAATAGTGAAAATATCCATTTTTAATCTAATACATGATAAATTCATGATATTAAAATTCAACACCATGTTCAATTAAAATATATTGAATTAATATTTATTTACCATTTCATAACCAATTTAAAAAAGTAATAAGCTTAGATATTGGATTAGATTTAAGAGTAAAGAATTAAACCAATGTGAATCTAGTAAAATCACCAATAAAAAAATTCTCACCACTCAAAATATAAGGTTTGATAGGACCAAATATGTACAAATGAATAAGATAAAGTTCCATTATAGTTTCTAATTGTTTTATTGACTTTAAAATGGTTTTGTGTTGTTTACCTTATAGTAGTACTCACAAAATATTGGTATTTTAAACATTATGATTGAGTAATTTTAGAACTGTTCAGTTCATGGAGAGCTTGTTTATCAACCTAAAACTAGCATGTCCCTACATAATATTCCATAAAATATTATCATATTTTTTATTATTTAAATATATTACAATTTTATCATTAATTTCACAAATATTTGTGGATTTATTTTTTATTTTATGTTTTCATAAAACAAAATAAATACATAAAAAATATACAATTAATTTTTTTAATTTTAGTAAATATTACATAAAAAACAAGTTTTTAAATAATTACTAAATTATGATTCAATACATCAACATATAATACTTTAGAAATAATAACTAAATTTGAAATTATATCATTACTGAAACCATTTTTATTTACCGTTGAATTAGTACCAAAAGTAACATTATATCCCTCACATTAATTTATTGAGAGAAAATTTGATATATACCTAGTCAACATTATTGATAATCACATTTTTATATACAGAAACAACTTTTCATTCTTTATGTATATATTTACTTTAAAAAATATTTATAAAGTTTTGGTGCCCATTTAAATTATAGCCTAATAAGATTGGCATATAATTTTTTATGAACCCAAACTAATTTAAAATTTTAATTTACTGGAAATATAGATAATATTTTTTTAGAAATGAACTATTTAGTATTATTAGGAAATTTTGGATTTCATAAACTGACACACTGATGTAAAATGTATGAAAAATCCAATCCCACCACCAAATGGCTAGGAGACAAAGACCAGAACCTCATAAGAATATCCCATTAATGAGATGCATTAGCCTGATTTTCATTACTCAAATACACTTATCAAAGCCCAAAAATGATAAATTGTAAATCAATAGAAACAATGAAAGAATACATCAGATCCCACAACATAATACAAAAATGATGTACTGAAATCAAAAAAGTGGCCAAATATAAGCCCAAAAAAAATAAAAATAGCCCATCCTACTCTAATATTGAGGAAAAATTGAAATTAAATATCATAGTAACCACAATGATCTACCAAGATCGAGTTATGCACCACCATCTCTATGTCATATAAGGACACTATCAAATGGGATGTCATCTGCATGAGACATGACACAAGATGGAAAGCCCCATGTATGTTTGATTATTACAATACTCATTAGAGCACCCTGAAAATTTTAAACAACAGTCACTAAGTATAGTTTGGTCAATAAATGATATACCAATCAATGTAAAATTTAAACACCCAAATATACATAGGAATGACACCACAACAATAGGTGGTCATAAAAAACATTTATCCATAATATTATACTTTAATAAACACTCATTCATAGAGAATCTACTACACTAGACATACTATCATTGGATTAACTAAACGAAGAGTCCATGATCAATGTGCCATGACTATGAAAATTGACTAGTCTATGATGTACTTGATATAGAGGGATGAGGTCACAACTAGAACCATTTGTGTACACTATAAATAGAATATGGGTTAAACCACTTGATAGGGGATCATATGTCTATTAAACCACAAACCATACCAACACAGCGTGCTAGATTGAGGATCAATTTCGTACTCATGGAGATCAAACTAATTCCAAAAACCCCATATAGTTAAAAGGTTTGATACATGATTTCACACTAGTCTCATAGTCGGACACCATAACTCTATCTGAGACCTTTCCTCTAGAGGGGATCACAATATCATGATGTGTATGTAATACCACACTATACCATCATGAAAAAACACCACGGGAACACACTTATCCTATATGTTTCCAAACAATAGAATCATTGATCTATAAACACTATGGAAAGGGTTATACGTCATGTAATAGAGTGTACACTACATGTCCAACAATCCCCATGTCTTCCCATGTGAAAAATCATCACATGAAATGTAACTCTCCATATAAAAAACTTGTAGAGAAACATTGTACCCTTCCAATGTCGCTTGGCCGTGCCTGTGTATGTTGGTCATATTCATGTAATAAATTGTGTATACCAAGTCATGTCCATATCCAAGTACATGACATTCAACATGAATGTGTTATTTTTATGGTTTCCATGTACATATCTAAGTACACGTCAAGAAAAATGCATAGTGGTCACATTGAATGTGACCAACACACTCATCATGTGATAATAAAGGCCAAAAAATTACCAAAGCACTATAGAAAAGGGCCACACACTATGTGTAATTATGAAATGCATTCTATGTGATACAAGATTTTATAAATCTTTTGGTTCTTCCACCATATCATCCATCTCATCACCTTATCCTCCATTGTCACCATATTTATTTAGATCATGGGTCAAACATGACACTAGTCACTAGATATATGGATTCTTGTCATTGAATCCTCCTGAGAGTTTTTCTTCCATACTGTCCATTGTCATGTCATGTGTCGTTCTAGAGGAACAAAAAACACAATGATTCGATCTTGTTCTCCATTAATTCAACCACCATCATCATCAATCCATGAACAAAAATTTTCTTCTCTTCCCTACCCATGGTTTCAAAATAATTCCCCGATAAATGTTCACGTAACAGTTTGGAACTGGGAATTGGTCAAACCATTTCCAAAAAATACCATCGATGATCAAGGAGAGAAATTGGGGATAAATCTATAATCCGTAAATTTTTAGGTGTCAACCATGGACATAATCCATTTGGCTTAGATTCGTTTCATATGTGTTTTTGAATGAAATGGAAAAGAATAATCACAAAAAAAAATATATATATAATATGATGAAATTAATTCTATTGAAGATTAGTCGATCAATTATGGTCATAAATTCGATCCATGTTCATTAGGGATTAAGAAACAGGAGAAAAAATAACAATGAAAAACATTTTACTTAGCCATTGTACCAAATGATTAGGAATAATGGTTATGTTTATGTCAGTGATGACATCCACAAACTCTATTGGCGCTATAATCCATGATCCACTCATTATCCAACATTGTTTGAAAATAAATCTATCCAACAGTTGTTTGAATCCCCATTGATAGAGTTTCCTGCCCTAAGGAATTACAATAACATTATATTTAAATGATAAATCATTCAATATGTCAAAAAAATTATAAAAAAATTATTTAATTTTATTTATTTATTTATGCTCGTGATGGATTTTTTTAAATGATATCATTCTGAAAATGGTTATGTAGGACCTAGGGTGTAACCCATGTTCTTTAATTAATAGATCCTTCTGGTTTTTTATTCGGGGCCTTGTTTTTTAGTTTTGTTAATATTTTTGGAAAAATTATTGTCTGTACTATTTAATATATTTCATATATTTCGAACATTTATTCTACGAACATCGGGCCTCATAATCAAATGCCATATCAGCACCTAGTCTCTAAAATAATTCATATGATATCCAAAAATATTAAATGGAAAATACATGTCATTACATTCTCTCACCTTGGGTATTTTTTACATGATTGGGGAAACCCTAATAAAAAATGCAAGGATACTGGGATCACATCTTGGTCTTTGAATCCCATTTGTTCTATTGAAAATTATTATGCATCCACATAACACACGCATGATTAATCTAATTCCAATAAATGCGCATCTCCTTCCAATTTTCGATCTCCAAAGGGTAGTTAGAAAAGGAATATCCATCCTGGATTTATAGTTCACCCAAATTGGTAACACTTCAGAGGTCATGCATGTGTCTCATCAACTATGACATGTGGATGATTTCGTGCACCTAGTCCAGGAGTAGAGATGGAGATAACAGGTATTCCACTTAAGAAACTATACAATATATCTGAAAATAACCTTTGAATCTCATAGATAACTTATCATCTCAATAAAATAACTTTAACCAAGTAAAGGTGAGACCCTTAGGAACACATGATATCCCTTGTTAAATTCTATAGAACTTCATTGGCAGTCTACACAAGACTAATGATAAATTTTTGTAGTCCTCATATACTCTAGGATGGTTTTCAACTTCTCTATTGTTTTAATGCCTCTGACCTAGATGCCACTAAATCGGTGTCCCGATCCGGGTCTCTACATGACCTCAAGAGTGCATCATCGTACTCTATAGGTTTCTTACTAGCAATGAGGGTCTAAGAGCTATGTGGAGAGACTATACCCGC
Organism: Viscum album; assembly: GCA_963277665.1. NCBI lineage: Eukaryota > Viridiplantae > Streptophyta > Magnoliopsida > Santalales > Viscaceae > Viscum > Viscum album. The sequence continues at coordinate 756,466,524 of OY728161.1, forward strand.
ATTTGACATTAATACATATCCTAAATCCATATAAAATACCGGATCAAATAAAAGCAATGAAAAAAACATGAATAACTACCATCACACAAATTGGTTAAAAACCATATCAAACATTAAATATATCATGTCATGCTATAGTTCAATGTGAACCAAAACCCAAAATGAAGACACATATAAGATTCCCCAAAGTGGTCCTAGATCCATGTCTTGAACTTCATATGTTCACTTATTGAACCCTACTCACTCCCCAAGCTTTGGGCCCTTACCACATTCCTAACCTACATAAATGAAATCTGTACAGGTAACCAACAGAAGCTTGAGAAGGGTTTGATTCCAACATAATATGCCACCACCAACGGTATCTACAAATTATCCACACTAATAGATTTTTCACGAATGTGAAAAATATGGAATTTAAATAAAAAATTTTCAAGAATCCATTCTAAATTATGTTTCTTATAAGAGAATGTATATTTAATTCCAGGTTCACTTCTCTAGAATCAGATGATTTAATTATCATTTTTCACATGTTCAATGGATTAGAAATGAAAACTCTCCTCATGGTTTATGGGAATAATAACAGTCCTATCTAATATTTAAATAACATCACAAAAAAAAATATCCTCACCTCGATGCCATAGTCCTGGTAGAATACAACCATTTAGGGATTATAACTCTATCCCCTTCCTTAACATGTGCATTTGTGGTAGAGATTAAAACCTCAATCTTACTCACCTGTGGGCATAAACTATCTGCCAATACCCTACATTATAAAATCATGTCACATTCTTATTTATCATTCAAAACATATAACAACTAATCATACCTAATATCATTGACAATATTCAAACAATAGAAGTAGGGAAAAACATTCATTATGCCACAATTAATTAACACATTTAACATACATATCACATAAAAATTATATCCCAATTCCATTTTTCCATGCCTATCTCACTAATCATATTCCCATTAACCCTACCATCCCTATTTACATTCCAAACAAACAATCCCATATCCATTACCCACAATAGTCACCTTTACTCTATCCGGGAGGGTCGGCACACCCAATAGGTGGACCTAATATTAGTAAATTCATCATCCATGCATCACATCGGGATAATGAGGGGATAACTGGTGTATTTAGATACTAAACACAACACAATATACCGATGGAACCAAGAACACATTAATAAGGGAAAAATAATAAAAACCAACAAGAAAAATGTATGTATAAACTATGGGATATAACTTACAGATCACTTACCTCAAATACATTGGTGAACGAAACCTTAATTGATTCCTTATAACCCAATTCAACCACCCTTTGATGGCTCAACCTAAAATTCACTGAAAAATGAGGTTTTTAGATATTTGGATGGAGATAAAAGAATAATGTAAACTATACAACAAAAATATGTGTATGTGAGGCATTACCCATACCCAAATCATCAATCGGCAGCTAAAGGCACTCTAAAATAGTTAGAGATGAAGGAAAACACCCTTGGAAGATCTTTGGAGGATTGGTTCATCACCAGGGATCAACGACGGAAGGATAGTGGAAATCCTAAGTTGGGGATAAAAATCCCAGAATGGTTTTTTCGTAAATTTATCAATATTACTAGTCCATAGAATTTACATGAATGGTTTTTCAAATCATATACAAAACATATAGATTCAACTATCTGAAATCACCCCATTTGCACAGTTACCTGGATTTCTACTCACAGTTTGCATTAACCCTGTGTAAACTATTTCATATAACCATACAACATTTTTTCCCTCTTATTTGTGTCCAAATCCCCCAGAACGCTCTCGAGGATTCCCATCGGTTTGGGAATCACTAATTTGATCAAAATAATATTCTTAAATTAATGCATGAATGAAAAAAAACCTTATGAGAAATCCAATATCATACAACCTACCCACCTTATGACATCTCATCCTTGAGAAACTCTTCTTGAGTGCCATTACATTTCTGTAGAAAAGAGATTGGGTCATTGGTACCAAATATCATATTCTTTCTCAAATGTTTCCTCTTGAACATTATAATGCTAGCATAAAACTCAAACCAATGGAACAATCTTTCCTAACATGATATTATAACAATGTTCAACTACACAAATCTGATTCTCTTAAAAGTATGCATCAGCCTCAAGCTCAACATCATCAATATTTATTACTTGATATGGATCAGGGTAATACTATTAGAGGATTGAAACATGGAAATGATCTTGCATCCCACTATACTGATGTAGAGGATCTAATCATAATGTCACTGTTCTAAGACTCTCTACAATAATAAATGGTCCACATACATAGGCACCAAAATTCCTACCATTAGAATTCAATTGTGTCCCAAACATGGTGACACATGAAGAAACATACTATTACCCACTATGAACTAAATATGTATATGATGCAGATCATCATATTAATTATCTCTACTAAGATCCATTTCTATATTATTCTGGATTAGATGAACATTCCTCGATGTCTCATGCATGGGAATATATCCTAGCAGGCCAAACACCCAAGCTTCCAACAAACACAATAGACATCTATATAGTATCACATAGAGTTCTTCAAAGGGAGCTATCAAAATTGTTTCCTGAAAGATGTTATTGTATGTGAACTCAATTAGTGACATGGATTTTTACCATGAACCACCAATGTCCATAACACAATCTCTATACATGTCTTCCAAAACCTAAATCATACATTTTGGCTACCCGTCCGTCTGCGGGATATATGTTGTACTCAGGAACACATGGGTACCCTCTTCCTTATGTCTTCCCAGCTAGATGCATGTGGTGAAACACTAATCATGATATGAAACTATGCTTCTCCACACACGATGCAGTATTATTATCTCCCAGACATACAACTATCCCAACTGGTTAACTATATGGGTCTTCTTGTTTAGTAAGAAATGAGCCACTTTGGTAAGTCGATCCATCACAACCCAAATTGAATCATTCATTCAATAAATAATATGCTAACCCACTTCAAATTATATTTTTACAACCTTCCATTTTCACTCTTGAACAGGAAATGATTTCAATAACCCACCTAGGAACTGCTGCTCAGCCTTCCCCTACTGATAGGTAAGTATTCATGCTACAAAACCCACAACAACATTCTTCATCCATAGCCACCAGAACTAGATATTAGGGTCATGGTACCTCGTAGTAATCCCATGATGAACTTACAACATTGATGTTTGGAACTCATGCATCATCTCCTCTCATGCACTTCCAGGCATCACAACATGGCCATTAACATACATAACTCCGTCAGGACCAAAAAATTATTCGGAAATGATCACATCCCAACCAATTGTTGAAATTATGACAAGGAAATTAAAAAAACCATGTATGTTAATTTAAATATATTTGTAGTATAGATTGTAAGGTATTTAAAAACTCTATTTAAAATATCATCATATAAAAATTTTAATCTATTATGTTCATTTAGTAAAAAAAATTGAAATTTTTTCAAAGCATTTATTTTTGATTTTTTTGTCGTTGAATTTTGATTGGTCATTAAATTTCATGCGTTCAATGTTCAATATCAATACCAATCATTATTTACAGATTAATCTTCCCCTAAATGTCAATATTATCCCTTACTATAATCATTTTCCTATTATTAATCATAGGTATAGGCTTTTCTAGATTAAATGTATATATACCTTCCCAACTTTTCAAAATAAAATTTTAATAATCTTTTTTTATGAAGTGGGTTTACAACAGAGGTATTTTCAAATATTAAACATTTGATTACTATGTTAAAGATAAAATAATTAAGTAAAATTTTTATAATGTGGTGGATAATATAATACCACCAATATTTTATGAAACACTATATTTGACAACATAAATCATACATAACACTGACATTTAACAACAATGAAATATTATTATCTAATTATGACAGTTAAAATAAATTCATTGAATGGGAGGGTCTGACTATGAAATATATATATATATATATATATATATATATATATTATGTGTAATATTCCATCTAAATATAAATTTATAGATAAATTAATAGTAAATAGGAATTGAATATTTACTAATTTCATTTTATGATTCCAAAAAATATTTTCTTTTAAATAGATTTTAATTTCATTTGATATGATAATACGTTAAAGAATTTTAGGTAGTTTTAAATGTATTATACTATAAAAATAATAATTTTTTTCAATTCATCATATAAACATTATATTAGGTTGAAATTATGTTATTTGTAGGAAAATAATAATTTTCAGGAAAAAGTGGAAAAATATAAATTTTATTGAAAAGAATCATTACAATTGAAGTATCTACAATGTCCTATTTCTATTTCAATTGATTTTAAAATTGCATTATATAACTTTTATTAAAAATAATTAAAATTAGTTCTTTATATTTTACATCATTCCTAATTTTTGTACAAAATAATTTCAACTCTTAAAATTCGTTTTTTGTGTAATCCATTTTTTCATTACTTTTTATATTTTCATTTCTATAGTAATTTATATAAAATAAAGGAAAATCATTTGAAAAAATGTTTTCAAATGTTTATATTAAGAGGTTTATGATTATTAATTAGTTCCATTTTTATTTGTAATTATGAAATATAACCGTGGTAAATATTTGTCACCTGAAAAAGAGTAAATCACATAATTATCTTTAAAAATAATATAATAATGGTCTAAATAAATATATAACACCTATATTAATTCTATTTTATAAATTTATTTTGAGAATAATCATCCAATATTCGAATATATGGAAACATGGTGCCATTTTCCCTTCTTAATTATCATTATTTTATTTTATTTAATGAAAAAATACAAAATGTCACCCTCTCTATTATAATATCGCTAATGTTTTTTATATGGATAAAAAATTATATTAGATTATAAATGTTTATTTTAAATACGAGTGAATATTTTATATCATTATTAATTATTATATATTTTTAGTGATAAATAGTATATTAAATTATTTCAAAATGTAGATAGAATGTTTGTTCCAGTAGTATATAAATCAAGTAAATTAATTTCTAAACTATAAAATTAATATTTTTGGGATTGTTTTATTGTTAAAATGATTTTTTACATAAATATAATTTAATATTGATGTTTTAAATGTATATATTTTAATTAGTTTTTAAAATAAAATTTTTTAAGTCAATTAATGTGAGTATCATTGAAAATGACCTTAATGTTATTTTATGTAAAATAATTACTTATTAAATGATTTAGAATTCATAAAAATATGATATTTTCCCCAATGAATTTAATATAATCTATATTATCACACTCATTCCACTTATATGTAACCAATCCTTTTATAATAACTTTCTTAAAATGTATTGTGTAAAAAACATTGATATCATGATAAATGTAAAAATTGTTATCAAGGGGTTAAAACTAAGAGATAAGGGATACACAATCAAATAAATGTGACAACATATTATTTAGTGAGGTGAATTATACATAGAATAATCCTATATTTTAAATTTATTAATTTTTATCATATTTCCATTTGTATTTATTTATATTTATTTATATTTATTTAATACTTTATGTAATTCAATGGGGTTTGATTTTTTTATTCAGTTCTCACTTAGCCATAAAGTTATGCTCACATGTGTTTTTTTGGTGTTTCTGGGAAGATTTGGTCCTAGACAAGGTTTTTTTCTCAGCTCGTCAATGAATTCTTATGATGGAATGCATGTGGATTCTCACTTACCCTTTGTGATTTGTAACGGTAGGTTCTAAAATAACAAATTTTTTTTCAATAATTAGAAAAAAAACTTTCAGTCAGACGTAATTCAATAGGTGGACCTCCCCAAAAAAAGGGACCCTCATAACCTCTCATTATCACACCTTTTAAGGAAACAATATCTCCAATCCATCAAATAATATTAAATAATACTTCTTATCTGGGAACTAATGATTATTTTCTCATCTAATGTTCATCCATTAAGGATTAAGGATGAAGACAAATTTTGTTTTTCAATTAATAAGAATTACACTAAATATTGAATTTTAATTTAACTTCTTTTTATAAATCCTTAATAACATCATAAAACATGATTATATAATAACATAATTTCCCAAAATATTATAATGTTTTATTATTAATATGGTATAACAAATTTTCATCTCGTTTTCCGAAAAATGGAAAAAAAATATATTGTTTTCGTGTAAGTGTGGACTACCACCTCTATGGGATGATGTGTTTCAAATCCCATCATCCCCTAAAAATACGATTTATAATGATGGAATTAATGTATATATATGATATTCTTTACATTATTATCATTCTATAAATATAATATATCATATATCTTCACTCCATTCCAATTGTTAAACCCATAATCAACTCAGGTGTGTGTGTGCTTACTATTTTCTCCAAATCTCCATATACGTCATTGTTAATAAAAGAAATCCCATTTAAAGTCTTGGGGATGGATTTAATGAAGTAATATGAAATATATAACAAGATTATGATTTTTTAAGTTAATCATTAATTTTATTTCTTAATTTTCCTTCCAATTAAAAGTAAAATCATCGCTCTTGTGCATGTTTAGACTACCACCTCATGACCCATTGTAATTTTTCATAAATTATTTTCCTTAATTTCTCTATTATTATAAAAGATTTATAAAATTAAAAATTTTATTTATGATTACTCTTGATATTGTGGAAAAATTAACTCTTTGATAAAATCCATCATACTAGTGTCCTTTTGCAATTATGATCTGAATGTCCTTATAACACATTATTTGGCTTAATAAATTATGTAAAATAATATTTCATTTATATAAATAAAATTAATGTTTTAATTATAATTAAATTATCGATAATTTTTTTAAATATTTATATACTTAATAAAATATTATTATATAAAATTTGAAGTACAATCATTAAATGTTGTGGCTTTCTGTAAGGGGTTTCTTTTCTTGATTTCATTTGATTGAGATATAACTATTCTTTTTTCACTTCATTAGGACATGAGTAGAAGTAAAATGGAAAATAATTGTATTTGGGTATACCACCCCCTGATTCATGTGTTTTTTCAGTGGATACCCATAATAACATCACTAATTATTTCTCACATTAACTAAATTAATCTCAGTATTTTCTCTTTCAGTCATATCTTGTGCTATTTAACCAATTGTTTTTATAAGTCTAATATGATTAATATGTAGATGTTATATCTGGAATGTATTTATGGTAATGATATTTAATGTTCCATAAATTTTAGTTTCATTCATATTAAATTTATTCAAATGATAAAAAAGACACAACGGTTTTCACAGTATCAATTTTAATTTATTGAGATGTAATTTATTCTATGCACCATATTTTTTTATTATTAAATAATTTATATTTAATTTTTTTCAACATATTATTTCATGTAAATAATAAGATTTAAAAATTATGGTTTTCTTTTATCATTTAATTACATTTTCATTCAGTCACTACCCAAGTTTTAAGGGTTTCGCATCCCAATTATCCTTTGTTGAGACATGTTGTGAAAAATGAAATGATATTCATTTAAATGGTATAAATCATAACTATTTTAATATAATATCATGACTCTTATTGTATACATGATATATTACATTCCATCTAATTTTATTTATTTCAATTTATTATTGGTCATAAAATGTGTTAAATGAAATGTCGTTAAGAATGATTTATTAATGGTTATAAGTATTTTTAACTGAACTCTTCCTTAATGTTCATTATCTTATATCAAGAATGTTTTTTATAATATAAATTATTACCAATTTTTATATTATATGATATTTTAACATGATTTAATTGTTCTAAATTTATTATTTCATAATGTTTTCAACACCTATCACTTTTAGATATCGTTATAAAAGTATTAAGACACTATTTATTTTAAACATTTAAAATTGGAATAAATTTTCTCACATTCTTGAATATTACATATTTTTAGTATTGCAATAACATTTTCCATGAGGGATTTAAAATAAAATCATATTGCCACTATTTTTTTAAATTTTTGTACCTAGAGCTACCAAAAGAATATGGTATTCTCCAATGTTTTTAAATAATACTTTTAAATTATCTATTTGAAAAAATTATATTTATTTATATGATCCATTGAAATTTTTATAGCATTGTTTCATCTAAATTAATGTTTTATGGTAATGTATTGATGTGCTTTTTAAGAATCAAATTTCATTTTCAGGGTTAAATCATGCTACGAAATGTTTTATGAAATTCATGTATCTAAAATTTTAGTATCGTGATATGGTAAAAGGAAAATTTATTGGAAGATGGATTATAGCATGAATAAAAATAATAAAGGTATATTTTATGATATTTTATTGGTAGGTCCATTATATTCCCCAATACAGTGGTAATGTGATTGATAAAAGAAGACCAATGTTACTCCATAGAGATGATGATGTTAAGTTTCTCTTAAGAGATAACTTGGCTACCTGATTATAAGTTTCTCCTAAAATATTGAGGAGTTTATTGGGTATAGGTTACTCATTTGAGATATGCATATTATACTATTAGGTGACTTCATGATGAATGTTTTATTATCCATGATATGAAAATAGTTTTTCAATGATTTTTATGAGTCATAATGGATCCTTTAATCATGTATTGTGTTCACGTGCCTCATGATTGTTGAAATATATGTCAATTTTCTTATATTGAATAATAATTCTATATCAAATGATGTATTATATATATTTTGATACATATTTATTATCTTATTTACATTCAAACACATTTATATTATCACCATACAATTTTTCTCATCTTACGCTCACTTATGGAATTTAACTGTATATTCTTATAGTTAACCGTACTGAGTGTTTCACATCAGTATTGTTTTGTTTAACTTTTCGCCTAATTAATATGAATGATGTTAAATTTATTATTTATATAAATGGTTATTGTGTGGTCAATTTTTTTTAAAATGTAGAATACTTCAACTGAAATAAGAAATGATGGGTTGTATTATTAAATGAGATCACATGACGACATGGGTATTATGATGTCAGAATTTTTCCTAATTCTAAAATTCAATAAACAATAATGTTCATTAGGTTTAGGATTTATCAAATATAAATATTTGATGATGTATGTTTGGGATTCTAGAAAATTGTTCAGGTTTACCTGTATCAAATCCTAAAATGTAAAGATGGTGTTTTTAATACCTGATCTAAGAGAGGCGGTTCATTGTTGGAATATTTGGAATTTTATCAATCTTTTATCAAATTAAAATTTCAATATATTTAGAATAAATTAAATAATTTTAGTATACAATGATAAAATTTTAAACCCCTTGTTCAACAATTTGGAAACATATGTAATCTATTTTTAATAAAACAAATTCTTCAATTTATATTTAATTTTTATGCACATATATTAATTCATGTATTTTATACACTAAAATACATCTAACCCTTATTTGGATTATAATAATCCAGTTAATATCATGTAAATAAAATAAATTGAGGTTTTTTTTGTAGAATGATATTGTCAAAAAATATCCAAGTACGGGTGAATTGGATATTTAAAACATATGAATTTAAATTGAATGTAATATTAAAGTTATTATGGTTATATAAGAAAAAAATGAAAATGAACACATGATTTTTTCATAGTGGTTCAGATATAAATGATCATTAGTAGACTCTTACCCACTTTTATGAACTGAGAGTGATTATTCCTACAATGGCTGCTCATAAAAGAATCATTATGGTTTCTTTTTTCCTCATTGGGTCACAACCCAATAAAACATCATTTTTCCCTTAAATGAATAACAAAAAATATACCTGACTTTTTTTTCTATGGAAATAACCTCTAAAAACGCACCTTTTTACCAATTAGTGGCACAACCCAATTCTTCCATTTGGTTTTGGAGTCACAACATGGTTATTGGATTTTAATAGGTATTATAAAATTCTAAACTTACAGAAACTAAAATAAAAATAAATAAATAATCATGTATATCAATATGAATACATTTATGTATGTGAGTAGAGCTACCATACAACTTTTAAATAGAAAGGAATCAAACTATTGTATTTTATATGAGGTTTTTAGTTGATCACCAATGTATCCCGCACGTGTATAATTCCTGAATAACCAAAACATTTTATAACATTTTTAAGTAGTTCAATATACTCTATAGTTTGAGAGTTCCAGATTTCATAGTATATTACAAATTCTTATTTCATTTCAATTTTTTCATTTTCAATGAAGCACAATATTTCTTCAGTTAATGAACATGTAGAGTATACCAAATTGGGTCACATTGATAATGTGTATCATTAAAAACATAATTTACATTGATAAAACATTAGAATGACTAATTCAGTCCCTATGAAAATTTATATTATAAATTATAGTCCCCTTAATTATCTCGTAACATATAAAATGACAATATATTCACATTCAAACCACGTTTCACATGAAACTCTAATATTTCAAAAAAAACATTGTGAAAATTCAACCCATGAGATAAGTATTTTCTACTGTATATAATAATTCAAAATATAATTACACTATTTTTATATTAATAATATATATTCATGGAATATTTTAATTAAGATTAATATGTGAAAAAATATTCTATACAAAATTATATTTAATAATAGTTAATATAAAACATATTTTGAACTAAAAACATGACAAATTAATTAATTGAATAGATATATGACCTATGTTAGTTTCAACACTTTTCCAAATTTCAACAAACATTCACCTCATTTTTGTTCATATTGGCAGTACAATGTTTTTCTAGAGAACGATAATATTTTTTAATATGGTTAGTACATTTTTGTTCTTGCATCATTACATTTTTTTATATGTGATTATTACATATTTTTAATGTGGTGTGTATGTCATTGTTCATGTGATATTTTTTTGATCATGTAATCAGTACATTAGGTTCAAGGGGTAAGTAAAATTTTTTCATAAGGTCAATACATTATTTTTCATGAAGTTAGTACATTTTTTCATGTTATCATTATATTGTTTTTCATACATTTAGTACAATTTTTCAAATGGTCAATACATTTTTTTAGATTGTTAGAAATTTTTGATCACGTAGTCCGTACAATTTTATATGTGGTTAGTAAATTTTTAATATGTGATATGAATTTTTTTTCATTTGATTGTAGAGACTTATCCACATTTTCACTCATAATCATTTGCTGATATGTTAAAACTTTCACTCCTGGTCAGTTCTCAATGTCACATCCATACATTGTGTAATTTTCCATCACTATCAATTTTCAATGTCACATCTATAATGCCAATAATTTTTACTCCTAGTCCACATAAATATTACATCATGATTTTTATATAATACCTAAAAATGAATATAAATCATAAAATGAATGAGAAATTAGATGTATTCTAATTTTAGTAAATATTAATAAATTTTATCATATATTCAATTCTACATTCCACTAACTTTGATAATTGAAAAATAAATTCCAATTCAAAAAATGTCCCCTGCTTTTGGAAATTGATCAAAATGATATACGGTTTAAATATTCTACCACTAGGAGAAATATTAATGACTAGAAAATATATTAATCCTTCTAATTAAAAATTGTAAATGGAATGCTCGACCTGAATGATTACTCAGAAAACCACTAACCCTAAAAGTTACATGAAAGATATAACTATGGGCATTATGGACCCGTAAAAATAGTTTAATATTTTCTATGAATTTTTTCATAATTTAAAATCAATTAAAATGTAATAATAAATTTATGTACATACTAGTTATCAAAAAATTAAAATTAATTCAATAAACACAGTAGCCAAAAGGAAGATATTTAACATTTTTATTGGAAATCAGATTCAATCTCCCTGTAAATATATGGTGTATAATTTACATTCCAACATTGAATGTTCGATTATTATTTGATCAAAGTTAGCTAAATCTAGTTGTTTAGAAAATAAATAATCTAAAAAAGTTTACAAATCGATAAATTTTAAATCGATTATAACTTTTTTAAAATTATCCATAAGAAATGATAAATAACATCGATGTTATTATTCTTCAAATGTTGTGATGGATTATTAAAAATAAAAATAGTATAATTATTGTCATTGAAAATAAAAATTTTATTAAAATTAAAACCAAAATTAGTATTTTTAATCATAATCAATAAATATTAAGAATATCAAGATGAGTTTGTTATATATTTGATTCAGTAGTTTAAAGATAAGCATGTATTTTTCATCATTGAAACCCATGAAGCACTATATTTTTCAAGTAAATGAAACATACATTAAATTCATTTTCTATCTATCTTGTATCCACTAAACTAAGAATACAAATTTCTTATCAAATCAATATTAGTTCTAGGATGACAAAATAGACCATGATTCCAAGAACCTTTATCATATATAATAAATCATTTCTTATGATCATTATGAATATCTATAGGTTAACATTGAAATCTAAAAAATATGGAAACAAAAATAATATAATCAAGGCTAAAATTTGATATGTACAATAAACATTTAATCATTCCTCTATAAGTTTTACGATTTAAATATTTTTAGATCTATCTAAATCTTACTTGAAATTGGTACTCATTGGTGTTTTTTCACTATTAATAGAATATTAAACAAAAATTTATCTATATAATTATAAAACTATAATTGATTAAGATAAATACCATCATTTCATTGAAAAAAAATTATACTAATGAAAATATTTAATTCCCCCAACAAGATCATATCAAATACAGATGTCACCAATTCGATAATTTCATTAAAACTTTTATCTCATGAATATCCTAAAAAATCATCAAAAAAAATTTCACAATCAAATTATCATTACATATTTTCTTAATATACAATATGATGTCAACCATTCAATTAAAAAAATGAAAATTGTTTAAAAATTAATTCCAAGTCTGAGGATCACATTTCAAAACTTATAATTCCATAAAATGAATTTAAATATGATGAGGTTGAATTTAATTTTTAAAACATGGGGGTTTCGACCATACCCTTATTCAGAATTATAACCATTTAGTAATGTTTTTTTACATCCATTTGATAAAATTTATAACCACGAAAAGAAGCATAGGGAAATCATATAAAAATTTCATCAAACCAAGAAACATGTGAAAATAATTCATCATATCAATACATTTTTAATTCGAGTATCCTAGTAAAAATATCAAATATTTTATTATATATAATTATAGATTCATCATATATATTTCTATTTATCCTCTTTATTTCAATAATATTATTATAATTTGGTATTACAACTAAATACCACAAACTATTATAAGAAAAATGATTTATATCAGCCTGTATAGCCAAGACTAAATTATAATCATCATAATCGTAATCAATACTTTTAGGTATAATATTAGAAATTAATGTATGGTAAGAATAAATATTAATAACATATATTATAGTTTGAATATTTTATTAATAATTACAAATCATTGTCTCTATAGGATGCTCTCTATTAATGATCCAATATTTTTCATGTATATGTTCAAATTGAGTGTATATTATCTCCCCCTCAATATGTGAATATTTATCATGAGGTAATTCTTCTTCGAAATTAAAATCGTAATGTTATATCTCAAAATAATCAATATCATCACCTTCTTTATTAAATTACTTTTTATTATACAATATATGATGTTATTATTCAACATCCATTGTTCTTTTACTATAAACTCTATAAGAAATAATATTATTTGTATATCTTAATAAAATAACTTCATCAATATTTTCATAAAAATTATCAAAATCAAAATTACTATTAGTAACCAAAACATTACATCTAAAATCCCTTAAATATAATATTTTAGTGTTTCATCCTTCCTAAATTCCAGAACGTGTATTCTTCAACAAAAGTCATAAAATTATTCTATATTTAACAAAACAAGAAGTAATGAAATATTATTTTTAGAAATATGTTTTTTGATAAAATTCCTCTATCATTAAGTTAGAAATTTCATGAATAATTCGATTTTTTCCTTTCATCTAATACATTTGTAGTTGTATCATAAGAGATGAACAATAGAGAAAATATCCATTTTTAATCAAATATATGATAAATACATGATATTAAAATTCAACACCATGTTAAATTACAATCGATTCAATTACTATTTATTTAATATTTCAAAACCAATTTAAAAATGTTATATGCTTAGATATTGGATTATATTTAAGAGTAGAAAATTAAACCAATGTGAGTCTAGTAAAATCACCAATAAAAAAATACTCACCACTCAAAATATAAATATTGATAGGACTAAATATGTAAAAATGAATAAGATAAAGTTCCATTATAGTTTATACTTTTTTTATTTACTTGAAAATGGTTTTTTGTTGTTTACATTATAGTAGTAATCACAAATATTGGTATTTTAAACATTATGTTTGAGTAAATTTAGAACTGTTCAGTTCATGGAGAACTTGTGCATCAACCTAAAACTAGCATGTCCCACCATAATATTCCAAAAAAAATTATCATATTTTTTTTATTTAAATATATTTCAATTTTATCATTAATTTCATAAAAAAAATTTGTATTGATGTTGTATTTAATGTTTTCGTAAAACAAAATAAATACTTAAAAAATATACAATTATTTTTTAAAAATTTAGTAAATATTACATAAAAAACTAGTTTTTAAATAATTATTAAATTATGTTTCAATATATCAACATATATACTTTAGAAATAAAAACTAAATTTGAAATTCAATCATTACTGAAACAATTTTCATTTACCGTTGAATTAGTACCAAAAGTAACATTACATCCCTCAAATTAATTGATTGAGAGAAAATTTGATATATACCTAGTCAAATTTCTTGATAATAAACTTTTTATATACCAAAACCACTTTTCATTATCTATGTATATATTTACATTAAAAAATATTTATAATGATTTGGTACCCATTCAAATTAAATCCAAATAAAATTGGCATATATTTTTTTCGGAACCCAAACTGATTCAAAATTTTAATTTACTAGAAATACTGATAATATTTTTTTAGAAATGAACTATTTATTATTGTTAGGAAATTTTTTATTTCACAAACTGGAACACTAATGTAAAATGTATAACTAATCCAATCCCACCTCCAAATGGCTTGGAGACAAAGACCAGTACCTCATAAGAATATCCCATAAATGAGATGCATTAGCCTATTTTTCAGTACTCAAATACACTTATCTAAGACCAAAAATGATAAAATGTAAATCAATTAAAAAAATTCAATCCTACATCAGATCCCACAAAAGATAAACGAATAATGTACTGAAGTGAAAAAAGTGGCCAAATAGAAGCCCAACAAAAAAAGAAAAACAGTCCATCTTGCTCTAATATTGAAGAAAAATTGAAATTAAAAATCATAGTAACCACAATGGTCTATCAAGATCGTTCTATGCACCACCATCTCCACGTCCTATAAGGACACTATCAAATGGGATTTCATCTTCATGAGACATGACACATGCTGGAAAACCCCATTTACGAGTTATTAATACAATACTCATTAGAGCACCCTGAAACTTTTAAACAACAGTCACCATGTATAGTTAGCTCAATAAATGATATACCAATCAATGTAAAATTTAAACACCCAAATATACATAGGGAAGACACGACAACAATAGGTGGTCATAAAAAACATTCATCAATAATATTATACTTTAATAAACACTCATTTATGGAGAATCTACTACACAAGACATACTATCATTGGATTAAGTAAACGAAGAGTCCATGATCAATGTGCCCTGACTATGAAAATTCACTAGTCTAAGAAGTCCTTGATATAGAAATATGAGGTCACACCTAGAACCATTGGTGTACACTACAAACTGAATATGGGTTAAACCACTTCATAAGGGATCATATGTCAATTGAACCAAAAACCCTACCTACACAGCGTGCTAGATGGATGATCAATTTCGTACTCATGGAGTTAAAACTAATTCCAAAAACCCCATATAGGTAAAAGGTATGATAAATGATTGCACACTAGTCTCATAGTGGGAAACCATAACTCTATATGAGACCTTACCTCTAGAGAGGATCACAATATCATGATGTGGATGTAATACCACACTATACCATCATGAATAAAATCCAAGGGAACAAACTCATATTATATGTTTCCAAACAATGGAATCATTGATCTATAAACACAATGGAAGGGGTTATACGGAATGTACTAGAGTGTACATTGCATGTCCAACAATCCCCAAGTCATCCCATGTGGAAAAGACACAAATGAAATGTAACTCTCCATATACAAAACATGTAGAGACACATGATACCCTTCCAATGTCTCTTGTCCTTGCCTGTGTTTATTGGTCATGTTCATGTAATATATTGTGTATACGAGGTCATGTTCATATCCAAGTACACATCATTCAACATCCATGTGTGCTTTTTACGGTTTCCATGTACATATCGAAGTAAATGTCATGAAAAATGCATAGTGGTCACATTGAATGTGACCAACACACTCAGCATGTGATAATAAAGACCAAAAAATTACCCATGCTCTATAGAAAAGGGCCACACACTACGTGTAATTTAGAAATTCATTCCATGGGATACAAGATTTTATAAATCTGTTGGTTATTCCTCCACATCATCCATCTATTCAACTTATCCTCCATTGTTACCATTTTTATTTAGATCATGGGTCAAACATGACTCTAGTCACTAGATATTTGGATTCTAGGCATTGAATCCTCTTGAGGGTTTTTCTTCCATACTGTCCATTGTCATGTCGTGTGTCGCTCTAGAGGAAAAAAGAACACACTGGTTTGATCTTTTTCTCCATTAACTCAACCACCATCATCATCAATCCACGAACAACAATGTTCATCACTTCCATACCCATGGTTTCAAACTGATTCCCCGATAAATGTTCATATAACAGTTCAGAACTGGGAATTGGTAAAACCCATTCCAAAAAATACTATTGATGATCAACGAGAGAAATTGAGGATAAATCTATAATCCGTACAATGTTATGAGTGAACCATGGACACTGTCCATTTGGCTATGATTCATTGTCATATATGTTTATGAATGAAATGGAAAATATTAATCACAACAAACAAAAATATATAATTTGATAAAATTAATTCTATTGAAGATTGGTGGATCAATTATGTTCATCGATTTTATCCATGTTCATCAGGGATTAAGAAACATGAGACAAAATAACAATGGAAAACATTCTACTTATCCATTGTACTGATGGAGTGGGAATAATGGTTGTGTTTATGTCAATGATGAGACCCACAAACTCTATTGGCACTATAATCCATGATCCACTCATTATTCCTCATTGTTGGAATATAAATCTATCCAATAGTTGTTTGAATCCCCATTGATAGAGTTTCATGACCTAAGGAATTACAATAATAATATACTTACATGATAAATCATTAAATATGTCAAAACAATTATACAAATTTATTATTTAATTTAATTTATTTATTTATGCTCGTGATGAATTTTTTTAAAATGATATCATACCGACAATTGTTATGTAGGACCAAGGGTGTAGCCAATGTTTTTTAATTAATAGGGCTTTCTATTTTTTTATTCGAAGACCAGTTTTGTAGTTTTTTCAATATTTTTGGAAAAATGAGTGTGTGGACTATTTAATATATTTCATATATCTCGAACATTTATTCTAAGAACATTGGGCCTCATAATCACATGAAATATTAGAACCTGGTCTCTAAAATAATCCATACGATATCCAAAAATATTAAATGGAAAATCCATGTCATTACATTCTCTCCACCTTGGGTATTTCTTACATGAATGGGAAACCCTAATAAAAATGCAACGATACTGGGATCACAACTGGGTCTTTGACTCCCATTAGTTCTATTGAAAATTATTGGGCATCCACATAACACACACATGATTAATATATTTCCCATAAAGGGTCATCTCGTTCAAATTGTCGATCTCCAAAGGGTAATTATAAAAGGAATATCCTTCCTGGATTTATAGTTCACACTAATTGGTAACACTTGAGAGGTCATGCATGTGTCTCATCAACTATGACATGTGGACGATGTCATGCTCCTAGTCCATGAGCATAGATGTAAATAAGAGTATTCCACCTAAGAAACTATACAATGTATTTGAAAATAACCTTTGAATCTTATAGATAACATATCATCCCAATAAAATATCTTTAACCACGTAAAGGTGAGACCCTTAAGAACAAATGATATCCCTTCTAAAATTCTATAGAACTTCATTGGCAGTCTTTACAAGACTAATGATAAATTTTTTTTGTCCTCATCTACACAAAGATGGTTTGCAGCCTCCCTATTGTTTTAATGCCTCTGACCTAGAAGCCATTAAATCGGTGTCCCGATCTGGGTCTCTACATGACCTCAAGAGTGCATCCTAGTACTCCATAGGTTTCTTACTAGCAATGAGGGTCTAAGAGTTATGTGGAGAGACTATACCTACTATTGGAATTAAGACATAGTCGAAATCCATACACAATACTGGATCAAATATAGTCAATGAAACAAACATGAATAACTACCATGACCCAAACTGGGTAAAAACCTTATCAAACATTCAATATTTCATGTCATGCTATAGTTCTATGTGAACCGAAACCCAAAATGAAGACACATATAAGAATCCCCAAAACGGTCATAGATCCATGTCTTGAATTTCATCTGTTCACATATCGAACCCTACTCACTCCCCAAGCATTGGTTCCTTACCTCATTTCTAACCTACGTCAATGAAATCTGTTCAGGTAACCAACAGAAGCTTGAGAAGGGTTTGATTACAACATAGTCTGCCACCACCAACGGTACCTACAAAATATCCACACTAATAGATTGTTCAAAAATGTGAAAAATATGGAATGTAAATAAATATTTTTCAAGAATCCATTCTAAATTTTTATTCTTATAAGAGAATCTATTTTTAATTCCAGGTGCACTTCTCCAAAATCAGATGGTTTAATTATCATTTTTCACTTGTTAAATGGATTAGAAATGAAAACTCTTCTCATGGTCTATGGGAATAATACAAGTCCTATCGCATATGGACATCACATCTCAAAAAAAATATCCTTACCTCGATGCCATAGTCCTGGTAGAATACAACTGTTTGGGGAATACAACTTTATCCCCTTCCCTAACACATACATTTTGGGTAGAGATTAAAACCTCAGCCTTACTCGATCATGGGCATAGAATATCTATCAATACCCCACATTATAAAATCATGTCCACATTATTATTTATCATTAAAAACATATAACAACAAATCATACCCATTATCATTGGAAATAGTCAAACAATAAAAACACGGAAAAACATTCATTAGGCCAAAATTAATTAACACATTTAACATACATATCACATAAAAATTATATCCCAATTCCATTTTTCCATGCCTATCTCACTAATAATTTTCCCATTAACCCTAAAATCCCCATTTACATTCCAAACAAACAATCCCATATCCATTACCCACAACAATCACCTTTACTCTATTCGGGAGCGTCGACGCACCCAATAGGTGGACCTAAAATTAGTTAATTCATCATCTATGCATCACACCGGGATCATGGAGGGGTAATTGATGTATTTAGATACTATATACACCACAATATACCTATACAACTAATAACACATTAATAAGAGAACAATAATAAAAACCAATAAGAAAAATAAATGTGTAAACTAAGGGATATAACTTACAGACCACTTACCTCAAATACCATGGTGAACTAAACCTTAATAAATGCCTTATATCCCAATTCAACCACCCTTTGATAGATCAAACTAAAACTCACTGAAAAATGACTGTTTTAGAGATTTGGATGGAGATAAAGGAAGAATGTAAACTCTAAATCAAAAATATGTGCATGGGAGGCATTTGCCATACCCAAATCATCAATCAGCAGCTGAAGGCACTCTAAAATAGTTAGAGATGAAGGAAAAACACCCTTGGAAGATCTTGGGAGGATTGGTTCATCACCAGGTATCAAAGGAGGAAGGATAGAGGAAATCCCAAGTTGGGGATAAAAATCCCAGAATGGTTTTTTGGTAAATTTATCAAGATTACTAGTCCATAAAATTTACAAGAATAGTTTTTCAAGTCATAGACAAACCATACAGATTCAACTATATGAAATCACCCCCTTTGCACAGTTACCTTGATTTCTACTCATGGTTTACATTAACCCTGTGTAAACTATTTCATATACCCATAAAACATTTTTCCCTCTTATTTGTGTCTGGATCCCCAAGAACACTCTCGATGCTTCCCATGGGCTTGGGAAACACTTATTTAATCAAAATAATATACTTAAATTAGTGAATTAATGAAAACAAACCTTATGAGAAATCCAAGATCATACAACCTACCCACCTTATGACATCTCATCCTTGAGAAACTCTTCTTGAGTGACATTACATTTCTGTAGAAAAGATATTGGTTCATTGGTACCAAATATCAGAATCATTCTCCCATGTTTCATCATGAAGATTATAATGCACGAATAAAACTCAAACCAATGGCACAATCATTCATAAAATGAAATTATCACAATTTTCAAATACACAAATATGATGCTCTTAAAATTATGCATCAGCCTCAAGCTCAACATCATCAATATTTATTACTTTATATGGATCAGGGCTATATTATCAGAGCTTTGAAA
Organism: Viscum album; assembly: GCA_963277665.1. NCBI lineage: Eukaryota > Viridiplantae > Streptophyta > Magnoliopsida > Santalales > Viscaceae > Viscum > Viscum album. The sequence continues at coordinate 756,487,276 of OY728161.1, forward strand.
CATGGAAATGATCATGTATCCCACTATAATGATGTAGAGGATCATATAGTTATGTCACTGGTCTAATCCTCTCAACAATCATAAATGGTCCCACATACATAGGCACCAAATTTTCTACCATTATAATTCAATTGTGCCCCAAACATGGTGACACACGAAGAAACGTACTATTACCCACAATGAACTCAATATGTATATGATGCAGATCATCATATGAATTATGTCTACTATGATCCATTTCCATATTATTCTGAATTAGATGAACATTCTCGGACCTCTCATGCATGAGAATATATCCTAGCAGACCAAACTCCCTAGATTCCAACAAACCCAATAGATATTTATATAGTATCACATAGAGTGCTTCAAAAGGAGCTATCAGGATTGTTTCATAAAATATTTTATTGTATGTGAACTCAATGAGTGACAATGATTTTTACCATGACCCACCAATGTCCATAACACAAGCTCCAAACATGTCTTCCAAAACCTAAATCATACATTTTGGGTGCCATTCGTCCGCAGGAGATATGTTGTACACAAGAACACCTGGGTACCATGTTCATTATGTCTTCCCAACTAGATACATGTGCTGAAACACTAATCATGATATGAAACAATGGTTATCTACACACCATGCAACAGTACTATCTCCCAGGAATACAACTCTCCCAAGTGGTTAACTACATGGGTCTTCTGGTTTAGTATGAAATGAGACACTTTGGTAAGTCGATCCAGCACCACCCAAATTGAATCATTCATTCAATAAATCCTAGGCCAACCCACTTCGAATTCTATTTTTACATTATTCCATTTTCACTCTGGAACATGAAATGATTACAACAACCCACCTAGGAACTGCTGCTTAGCCTTCCCCTACTGATTGGTAAGGAATTATGCTACAAAACCCACAACATCATTTTTCATCCATAGCCACCAAAACTAGCTATGAGGGTCATGGTACCTCGTACTAATCCCATGATGCACATCCAAAATTGATGTGTGGAACTCATGCATCAACTCCTCTCATGCACTTTTAGGCACTACAACATAGCCATTAACATACATAACTTCGGCAGGACCAAAAAAATATTTGGAAACTGACTCCAAACCATTATGACTATCCATCAAAGCAAAACACTCTGAATCCACTAGTTGACTCTCCTTGATCTGGCTCAAAATCACAGATTCAATTACTATAAATTCAAGGGTAATATACACGTGGCCATTCCGTACCACCCGGTGTATCTCAACAAATAGGTTCATCATCTTCCACTATGATCTGAATTCCAAAACCACATGATTCTGAGTCATCTATCATAGAGAATCAACAACACTATTCTTTTTTGTTGGTGTCTACACCAACTCAAAATCAATGAACTGTAGGTACTCTACCCAGCTTCACATTATAATTTTGAAATTTCATATAGGGAATATTTACATGAGAACTTTATGGTCTATAAACATTTTGAAAATATATCTCAACATGTAATTCCCCCATCTCATTATCAAATAAATAACCACCGCTGGATCAAGGTCATGAGTTGGGTAATTTCATTCATTAGGCCTAAATAGTCTTGAAGAATAAGCTACCACACGATCATACAACATCAATATTTCCCCATGTCCAACATCGGATACATCACAGAACAAGGTGTACATCTTCCCTAGTTTGGGTAAATTCAGAATTAGTGTGGTATTAAACCACATCTTCATCTCTTAAAAATCACCTTCACATTCCCCCAACCACTCAATCCGAACACCCTTCTTTATTATTCAATATATTGGAGATATTAAATAAAAAATCATAGATAAACCATTATTATTAACCAACAAATCCCATAAAACTCCAAACATTAATGAAATTTGTGTCCTCCTCCGAAGACACTCTAGCATGCACCTTCTCAATGTCAACTGACACACCTAACATGGAAATGATGTCCCCCTAGCAGTGAACATTATAAATCCATAACTGATATTTTGATATATTGTCATAATTCGAATGCTCTAATTGTTCACATAGGATAATGCCGTGATGTTGGTCATGATCATCATGAGTACTAAGTACACCAAGATATCTTCAATGAATTTAACTACTAATTGATCCATATTTGGGTGGAAAATATAGTTTCATAAATCCAGGAACATGGTCAACGCATTGGTCAATCCAAACCAAATTACCACAAACTCGTAAAACCAAAACCTACTCCATAATTTTTTCTATGTTACATCTGATTGAATCAACTGTAGATGATAATATCATGATCTTAGATTGATTTTTAAAAACTCCATGGAATCCCTAGGATGGTCAAACAGTTCATCGATTCTACGAAACAGGTATCGGTTCTTCACCATTATCTGGTTCAGCTCTCTACCATCAAAGAATGGAATTAATGTTCTTCTTGCTTAATGAAAAAAAATAATAGAGATCCCCATGGTGATGTAATATTATGGATAAACCCTTTAATATTTTAATCGTTAATTGAACTTGATGTTCTTGGTGTTTTTATGGATCTATTCATAATGGTGGTATGGAAACTAGTTCCACCAATGGAAACAACTCAATCATAATGTCAACGTATCACTTTGGTAGTATCCAAGATAAGACATCATTAAAAACATCATAAAATTGATCCACAATAGATGTGAAAACTTTTTTTCTCTTCCACCATCGTCTAAAGCAGGGCAAGCCAGATGAGCAGTGAGTTCTCTCAAATGATGGGAATGTGGACTTTTAGGAAAGTCAATATAATTCCATTCACTATGAATGAAACAAGTGTCTATATAATGATATATGAATGTTACATGACATCGGTAACATTCAATATGGGATTGATACAACACCATCCAATCCATACTCATTATTAGGTCAAAATCTAGCATTTCTAGAACAAACTGATCCCACAAAAAATGATATCCACCTACATCTAGAGCACAAACCTTATAATTCCTGATGTTCTCAACTCATACCCCTATCGAAGTATTGAGTTACATTACTCCACATTCACTCCACCTTTTTGATCCCCAAATAGTAATGAACTTGGATGAAATAAATAAAAGTATAGCACCTATATCAAATAAATAACTAGGGATCTTTGAAGCTACAAGGATCATACCACGAATACTAGATTTTCCAACCTCATCACTTTAAGGATTATTCTGAACTGCTTGGTGATGACCTTCCCTGGTACCCATGGATCTGACCTCAAAACCTAATGCTGCACTACCTTGTTGGTTGGGATGACTTCTTCCTAGAGTCCACGTCCACCACCCATACTGGTTCAACCAGTGGTTCTCTAACTACCTTCCTAATACGAGGTAAATGACCCCATAACTATACATGTCATCTACCTCTATATACCATAATTTCCTAAATATTATGGCCTCTTGCAGAACCGCTACACATGTTTATGCTTGTCGCATGCTCAGAACATGTCTAGTTGCATGGGACACTGGCCACACATGTTCCCCAGCCTTCCAAAATAAAAACAACATATTGCACCTCTACTTTGAGTGGTTGGACCCGTATTTTGACTTTTATATTCATATCCCCTATAATTGAAATTTCCCAAATGGGGCTTCCTACTATAAGAAGCAGCTGCAATAGCCCCCCACATGGAAAAACAAGTTCACTACCTGATGTTCTCATCAGGTTCCCTTCTAAAATGAGTTCTCATCTGGTTCCCTTCTAAAATGAGTTCTAGATCCACCACATTAGTAAACATTATGATGTAATATATTCACCGGATACCTAATCTCATGTCTCATTCCATCATGCAAACATCTCTCTATAGCTTCCTCGTCTCCTACTAATGTTGGAATGAAGTGTTATAAATCAGTGAAATGACTAGCAGAGTCCATCACTGACATTGTCGCCTGATTCAACATTGTAATACACACTACCATCTCATGCATCATGTTTTATGGGTAGAATTTTTGAATAAAAATTTCACTGAAATTCGTTCCCCGACAATCCTTTAGCATGCTCAGTTTGGACCATGATGTCCAACAAATGCTTTAATTGACCTCATAACATATAGGCCTCCATGTTGACTTCCCTTTTTAGAGGAGTCACTAGATGGTCCAGGATAGTCAAGATTGAGTATTTCTATAATTATTATGCCTCTATCCCACCCCCTCTAGTAATGGTCAGAGGGTTCTTTAGCTGAAACACTCTGGTCAACTCAATCATGCTTGATAAAACCCACCCTAGGTCCCATTCCATCATCTACAAAAATCAAGACGAAATTTCATGGAACTACTCTACTACTAGAGGCTCATTCTTAGCAACGTCATCATGCCACCCATCCAGCACATGTTTTCACGGTGGGATTTATCTACAATGCTAAAGATGAAATTTAGAACCCAACCATAATTTTTTCTTGAAAATTAAACATGGTAAGGTTCATAAGTAGAAACAAACTACCCATTTTATATTCAATACACAAATGGGTTTGATAACAACATGGACACAACCCTTATTTAACACCCTTAATAAAATAATATTCTGCATTTTTAATTTCTCCATCGTTTCATTTTGTTAAGAACAATTTTCATCATTTTCATGAAATAAAATTCATCCTACTATCTATGCTCCACACACCCATCCCATGTGTGTTCCTATTATGATGTATGTCACTTGTATTCATAGGTTCCTAGAATTACTCATGAATGAACAACTTCATGCCATTCTATCCATGATAAAAATACCATAAACTATCAAGTCACACAACTAGTGCATCACCCCATTGTGAGATATCATCAAATGTAACAACACAAAAAAGGACAACAATTCCCACCAAGGGTGACATGGTTATTCTTGAATACGTTGGGAAGATACTCTGAAGAAAATGATCATTACTGAGGATCGATACTATCTTGACCACCTGTTTTCCATCCCAAATAATAAGACCTTATAAATTATCTACTATGGTACAAATTTGTGATGAACCCATCCTCAAAGCTACTAAACTGGTTCCCAGAATCCGATCATCACATGAAATCATGCAGGCCTCATTGTACGTCAAATGTTTTTGAATAGAATAAATGGTCAAAGAGTTGTGTGCGGAGACAATAACCTCTTTTCATTGTAAGAAACAGTGGAAAACGATAAACAATAATAAAAGAAACATTAAAAAATGTATTAAACATGAATTATAATGCCCACCCAATCTATTTAAAAAACATATTCATCTAAAAATATGTCATTCCATTATTATAGAGACCCATTTTCCTCCATATAAGGATTTGAAATATTTCTAGGAATATTTCAAGAGTTATGTGCTGAGACGACATGCAATTTCAAGGCTCAGTGTTCATGGAATTAATTATATAAAAATATAAAGTATTTTTTATAATATGGATGTAATGAAGATAGGAAGACTCTTAATTGGTAAATTAGTCCAAAAATCATAGGCCATTATTGAGTCTGGAGCATGGTGTTTAACCTATATAGTGCATAACATTAAACAACACAATCTTTCTTTAGAAAACCCCATGAAGGGCACAATAGAAAATAAAATAATTAAATTATTTTATATTACACAATATATAATATCAAATAAAATTTCATTGGGAATTGGATTGGAAAAATGAGATTGTCATTGAGTTCTTAATAGGGTGTTTTTCCTATTCACGACGTAATGTGAGTGGGTGCGGGAGGGCCTAATCTCGTGATAGTTTTCTAGTGTAATTAATTGTTTACCCTTAGCATAAGAATCTATTATAAATATAGGATTATGATTATTTTCTATGTATTCCACATAACCACCACCACAGAAGGTATATCTCTCTCCCCCCTTTTCAAATCATCGAGAAATCCTTAGATCATGAAAACAAGAAGCGCAACAAAACAATTGACCTCCTCCTTTATCTCAAAGCGCATTCTTCAACAGAAAAATATTAAATATTAATTTAGGGATTTTTATTTATGTATTTTACTCTCCATTTGATCCTTCATTTTTTGATTCCCTGATTGAGCTTACAATTTCATTACATATAATTAAATCATTGAACTCAATCCTTTTATTCTTCGGGTTTGAGATATTTTGTTAATAATGTAATATAAAACCTAGCTATCAATAGATGATAAATTTCTTTTAGATTCATTTGAACTAGGTAGGATCCAAAATTAGATATGGCATTGTAATTCATAGAGTTAAACTTATTGCCACCAAACACGATGGAGAGGGTGACCGATGACTAGAGGTGGTGGGACCCTTCTTCCCCAACGGCGTTTGATGACCCCTGGTGAAGTGTTGTGAGGTCCAAATCCTAACGATTCGAGTATGTAGTGGTATTAGTGATCGGGGAAAGTGGTGAAACTATTTGATGATGAAAAACCATGGCATAGAAATTATCAGACACCGTGTGCATTGTTTCTGTATCTTGTGTTGTGATTTTCTAGTAACCATTGGGAAGTAGTGTTGCACATATTAGGGTTTCGTAGGGGAAAGAATAGGAGGTGGAGGAATCTAGGGGTGTATGGATAAATGGTGAGATAGGAGATAATGGAGCAATTATATTAATATGAAATAATAAAAATTATTTATTTATAATCATAAAAATCTACCTAGGGGGTGTGCCACTTCTGAACAAGAGGGGGGGTTAGTTGGCTTCCTCCCTTTAGAAAAGTAGATATTTTGATAACAATATAAAAATAAATACTAAATAAAATAAATTCTAGTGTAGACATGCTGGAAGAAAGGAGGAACTTGATATATTTCACGTGTGGTTATTTCCATGGAACTTTTGAATATTTATATAGTTAATAATACAGTAAAATATTATTTTTATCATTGTTCACCCAATCTTATTTCTGAAAAAATTCATGCATGCAATGTATAATTGAAAAAATATCTCATAAAATGTGACCCAGACCATGAGACTGTCATTTAGAGACCAATGTTGGATTCATAACATGGGATCGTGCCTTGGATCAGCAAAACAACAAATAATAATAAAATTAGTTTTATTAGAGAATCTTATATTTGACATTGCTCCCTCATTTGGTGTTAGAATGATGAACCATATGTGATTCTATGAACCTGAAATTAATGCATATCTTAAAATTCCAAATTCGAGTAATTTATTGATAGTAGTGGTTCATGCCCAGGAGATTTCATTACAGCATAATGGTGAAATTATGACATTTTCCTTTGGCATCTGATTGAGGTAAATGAATAGTCGATTCCATGTGTTTTTTCATGATGATCACAATGGTTTGATCAATAAATTTTATTTTTCGATCAAGATGTGGGACCCATAAGGGTAAATTCATAAAAAATTATGTGGAATGTTGTTTCTTCAAAAGATGTCTGATTTGGGCGAATGAATTGTCAATCATATGTTCTCTTCTTCAACGGTCATAACAGTTTGATCCGTTTATGAATTTTTGAGGTATCATGTCATTGAAATTACATTTTTACCTTCCATAACAATAATGAGCATCATGAACTTTTCATCCTTTTTTCTAGATATATCATGTACTCTAAGAGTATGTTGGCAAGTCTTGGGGTACTTTTATACAGTTCAATACCAAAGTAACACCTGGTACATGGACAAGATATGTGGTGGGGTCACAAATTGTTTGGACTCCAGACACACCGTGTAACACATTATGAATATTCTATTTATCATATCTCTTAATTTTTGACTCTGATTTTTCTCTATGAGTAGCCTATCAAAAGTGTGTTTTCAGGTAGAATGTGATGGTTCCCTCCATTGTTGGTTTTTGTGATACAATACAAGATGTTTCAAGAGTTATGCCTATCCATGGAGGCACCTGATTTTTATAGTGTATCACCTCAATCTATTCTAATAGGTACCATCGAGCTAGGATGGCATGTGTTCCTCAATTCATTCTGAGAGGTATCATCTAGATGTGAAGGTCAGTGTTCTTTAGTGATTTATAAGAGGTATCATCCATCGAGGATTGATAGTGTCCCATAGTTATTTTATGGAAGAACCATCTAGAATGTATGACTAGAGTTCCTATTAATTTTTCATGAGGTAATATCTATAATGGGTTTCTAGAGTAGTTTAATGGTTACCTCTTTCTTGGCTAGGATGTGGTCCCTGAGGTTAGTTATGAGGTTACCTCCAGCTAGATTGGGATGTGGTCCCCAAGGGTAGTTCTAGTGATACTTTTTTCTGGGTAGGGAAGTGGTCACTAATGAATGTTTTGAGTAAAATCCTCTAGGTGGGTAGGGCATGGGACCTTGATGGAACTATAGTTGAACCATCCAGTCGGGCTAGGGTTGGGTCCTCAACCATGAGAAAATATCTATTGATTTTGTGGCAGTAATGAGTTGTGGTTTTACATTACATTGGAATCTCAAGAAAGTGTTACAATTTTCCTACAAAGATGCATCCATTTGATGTGACATTAAAATGTGAGGGAATGGCAGTACCATCTTAAGAGTATAGTATTAAGGAGCGGTGTTTGTGTCCCTTTGACTTAAATCTCAGAGAAAACATGTGGAATTATTTTCATCAATTGTTGTTACTCTTGAGAATATTGGATAATCATTATTTTTGGCTGATCTATGTTATGGATATACCCTTACTCTCTAGTTTGGGTTTCATTGGATGAGAAAATATATATTGTATTTTCAGTACCCACTCATTGGATTTGATTTCTCTCTTTCCAGGAGAGTCAAGGATGCATGAGGTATTCCACATGATTTTCATTCCGATCTTCTCATTGTTCGATGACTCTAAACTACTACTATAGGTAGAAATGACTCAACAAGATTTCCATTTTTTCACCATGTATAAATCGTTACGTTTCGATGAGATTACGTCACACTCTTTTTGGGTACAAATAAAATCCTTTAACTATGCCTCATCCTATCTACTACTTTCCATTTTCAGAGTATCTCTTAAGTATCCCCCTTATGCTTTTCAAGGCGTCGTGCTGAGTATTTTTATTCTCACCCCATAATGGTCATTTCCTTCAAATTTCATGCCTTATGCAGATGAAAAACATGTTAATCATGAATTCTGAAGATCCTATACACACAAGTTCTTGGACTATATACTCTGATTATAACATGGGATCCACGTGCCAAGCGCGAACCACTTGGTGGTGGTGGTGGTAATATGTTTAATCTCCAGTAACCTCATGCATCCCAACTAAACCCTCTTGTACTTTTATAATCATTCAAACCAACCTTATCCATCCCTTTCTCTTTCATGGTGGTCTCTCTACCATATCATGACTAGGTATATGATGGATCATACAATCCCATTCTAGATGCCCCCAACCATCATATGATAAACACCACCTCTCCATTAGCTAATAAGAGCCACCCTGAGATCCTTTCACCACTAAACCGATGTCTAAGGATCGCCTAACATGCATGGTTCCATGAAACTGTGGTCAATTGTCTACTACTGAGGCCTCAGCTACATGGTTCCACCTACAAGCTCTCACTTCTAGTGTCTTATTTATTATAATTCTCTCCAAAAAAAAGGCCCACTAAAGCACCCCTGTCATAGTTGGGAATGAATAGGGATACTACAAAAACCTTGGTGTCTCAGTGTAATCCCTACTCAGAGGATTGATCTTTGAAGAACAGATCCAACATTACATCTATAAATAATCCCGAGAGATCAGTGAATTTCATTGAATACTCAACCACAGTCAAACTACCATGTTACAAATGTATTAGATCTTGTATATGTACTCATCGCAACATTGACAGGTATAACTCCTCCTTGAAGAGATTATCATTGATTCACTAGGAGATAGATGTATCATTCTGTGATGGAGTGACTATGGTCAATCATCATCTAGATGGTCCAGGATGAAGAAACACCATTCGTACTACCATTAAATCTATAGGATTCATCACAAGGTAGAAAACACAAGTGACATCAACAAGATATTTCCCATCATCTCAAGGGCTTGGATCACCCTAAAACCAGAGATTTAATTCCCTTTAGAACATTTTAAAAAACACTAAACCTACATAATTTCTCTGTGGGTACTTCTATACCTAGCTAATACTCAATGGGTGGTGGTGTAGCTAGTAATGTACACAGTCGTGCTTTCTTTAGTACATTCTCAAATACTAATGCCTTTCCATAAGGTGCAACATCATTTTTTTCATGCAGTAGAATCATAACAGCCTATTTTTTTGGAGGAATCCTGAAATAAAAAAAGATGTTACATGTTAAAAATAGAAAATTTAGAGAGTTGTGTCATGAATGGAAGGAAAACAATTACCATCATTGTGTAATGCATGTATACAATTGTTTTACTACAAAAAATTTTTACATGTTCCTAGTCGAAAGGAAGGTGTTCAATGTCCTAGGGTCTGGATACGTCAGCCACCATACCACTACTGGAGTCCCTAGCCTGAACGTCGAACTCCAAACACTATACACTATTTACCTAAACCAATATCATTGAATCTACTCCAATTGATGAACTGAACTCTCTGATACCACTCTGTCATGAACAGACCCACAAAGGTATGATCTATGACTACAACAAACCCACCTCTAATCGGCAAACAGCTAGAGACCATTTTTGAGAATCAATAACCCATAACTGGGATGCATTAGCATAACAATTCTGAGAAAACACCCACATATCCAATCATACACAATGATTAAATTTAATTCAAGAAAAATAAAGAATGAAAATGTTTATGATCCAACAATATAGTGCCACTGTAATGTACTGAAAAGTGAAAAGGGGCCTAATACATGCTCATCCAAAAAAACTACAATGACTCTAACCTCCACCATATGTAAGTTCAAAAGTCAGAACAAATATTTCATTAACCAACTAAGCCTATTAAGCTTCTGCTACACTCTATCCACTCCCTTTTCCCATAATGACACCATCAAAAAGGTCATTCATTTTTGTATGAGAAGACATGTACTTGAAAATCCAATGAAAGATTGAGTATAACAATACTCGGTAAAACACCCAAAAAAATATATAATGTAGGAAGCATATATAGTCATATCAATATATCATATAGGAATCAATTTATAATTGAAACACCAATATATATATATTTGAAATAAACCATGCCACTGGGTGCTTATAAACATCTATCAGTAAAAGTATTATGTTCAAAGAAATGCTCGTTCTAAGAGAACCCACACCCTGATTCCTACTATTATTTAAATCACTAGACAAAGAGACCTAGATCAATGGCCTCCACTCTTGAAAACACAAAAGTCAAAGAATATCATTGTACATAGATAGGTGTAACACTAAGAATCGATGGGGGACACCACATACCCAATATGGACTAACCTCCTTTATTAGTGATAAAATGTCAATGATACCACACACCCATCCAATATTGAATTATAGATAGAGGATAAAATCCCTAATTATGGAGGACATGATTATTCCCCAAACACCATAGTGGGGACAATGATGATATACGATCATGATACAATATCAAGGAGGGACACCATAATTCAATCAGAGATTCAACCTCTAAATTGATCAAAATCTAGTGATGTGGATGTAATGAAACACTTTACCCTCGTAAAAAACAAGGGAAAAAAAACAACTTTTATTGTTCGAAATTGAGAAATCGTGGATCTATAAACACTCATGATGGGGGTACACAGTGTGTTCTATGAGGTACACGACATGTATAGATATCCCAAAATATGCATGTGTTGTATATCTGTACACATGATGTGTGTCTCAATATACATGGATTGCCTATGAAGTACATGGATTGTAGAGACACATGTTTCTCTACCCGTGTTTCCTAACTATGCACATATACGATGGCGGTGTCTGTGTACGAGCCCATGTAAAACATGTTGTGTCTGTGTCCAAGTACATGTTGTGCCATTAGGCAAAGTACATTCCACATTTCTGTGTACTTCATGATGTATTCGTCAATCTAGTAGGGAAGGGTTCACAGTTCATTTTATCAATTCATGAGTTGTTTGATACATAATTATAGGGGAAACCCAAGTGTTGTTTCCATGGGGCCACACAGTGTGTAACATTGCATTTCACACTTTGTAAGGCGATATTTTCTTGATCTGATGCTTACTATAAAGAATCATTCACTGCATAGATGGATCCACCATAATCATATTATATAAATATTTATATTAGGGGACTTCCAAGACTCTAGTTTATGATCTTAGGATTTTTGGTTTCAAATATTGTCATGAGTAGTCAATTCAAAGCATTTATCGTTCCATTGTTTTTCACTCGAGAGGAAAAACTAACGCCATGTTTCAAATGAATTCTCCAACAATTCATCCATCATTATCATCAATACTCAATCCATAATTTCCATTGCATGAACAATCATGGGTTTGATCTATTTCAATAATGAACACTCTCACAACGATTGAGGATTGGGTGTTGGATTATCCATTAGAAAAAATAAATACTAACAATGATCGTGCAGAGATATTATATAGAAAAACATTTTCCATAAAATGTATGGAAAAATATACAATTGATTTTTTGTCCATGATTCATTGTCATGAGAAGAGATTAAAATATCAGAAATCATATATCACAATGAAAAAATAATTAATTCCATTAAATTATTTCTACTAACAATGAATGAATGATTTCTTTTTATGGAATTGATATGCATTCATTTAGGAAATTGAAACGAGTTTGGTGTCACAAATCATTACATCCTAAATATAGTATGGGTATATCATTAAATAATTACAGGTGTGTTTCTATAATTGAAAATATCCCTAAAATTCGTTAGTACAATAATCTATTATCCACTCCTCATCTGTCATCATTCACCATAAATGCACTCCAAGAGTTGTCTAAATCTATAGGGTTTGACTGACCAACCCATATGGAATTCTATAATAATATAAATAATATATAATTTATCTTAAATTTCAGATACAATTAAATAAAACAATCACTTAATTTATATTAATTATTTTCCCCACAAGAACTTTTCTACAAACATATTGTGATGACCATGGTTGTTAAGAGACTAGAGTAAACACACATTCTAAAATCAATGATTCCCTTAAAATTCTGAGATGTTTCCCTATTGGTATTTATTCCACTTTTTCATGAAATATACACCCTATTACTATTTAATATTTTTAATATATTCCAATCATTTATTTTGGGCACATTGTGCCTTATAATCACATGCCTTCTTAGTGCCTAATCACAAAAAAATCTATATGATATACAATAAATATTGCATGGAAAAAATGAAACATTATAATGGATATATTAAGGAACACTAATTTTCATAGCTTAATATCATATAACTTCTAAAATATTTGGCACTAAACATACATATGGGTTATTTTATCGAATAATGGTTTATATAATTTAGCTAAGTTAATTTCATGACTATGAATGGGTTAATTGTTTTTTCATTTTATAGAAACTCGTCATTTTTTAATTTTTTGGTCTACCATTAACAGAAAAGGGATTATATGACATTAAAAATTCACTTTTATTTGTATTTTTTCTTTATCCTTATGAAATATATCAAAATTTCATTATTTAATAATCATGACTCTTTGAAATGAAATCCACATATCTCTTTAATTGATAAATTTTTTGATGTGAATTTTTAAGATATATTTGTGAAATTTACATATATATATGAGCAGAATCATTGTCATCCAGAATAGATATTTTAATATTTTCACTCTCAAAATTAACATCCTTATGTTGTCTCATAGAATATTATATAAACTAGTGCCTTTCCAATTTGTTAGGATGAATTCATTCAACTTCATTAATATTATAATCTATAATTGAGTTTTTATATTCAAATTAAAATGAATAAAAATATGAAGAATCACATACCCAATTATATGAAGCCATTAAGGATATGATTTCGTTATTTTTATAGATATTATTCATCAGTACATGATTCCTTTATCCAACACCATCATGATTTCATGGACTTGTTTTAATTTTTATATTGCATCCTCTTATTTTTATCTTTATTTAGTATAGGTAAATTGGGCATGTTATTCCTTATATTCATACACCTATGAATTATTAAATCTTGATCATTACAAGGAAAAAAATTTCCATTTTTCATCTCATTGTCACCATCCTTTTTATAGTCTTCCCAATATCTTTTTGATTATCATTTGTTTCATATATATCCATATTTTTATACATTGGTTTTCTCATTCTTATCACTACCTTGTAATCGAGGATTTGAAGAGTAAGAAAATATCTTTAATTTAACTTAAATTACATTCGTAAATGATTTATCTTCTTCATTAATTTGTTTAAGTTCAATCTCATATTGTAATAATTATCTTATATGTTCATCAAATGTATAATATTTAAATTTTTACATTTATCTAGCACAACCTTTTTAAAATTTCACTTATTAGTATGTTTTCTATGTAAAATTTTAATGGGAAAATTTTTTTTATGTGTATCCATTAAATGAATACTACCATTTAAAATACTATTAAATTTATGTTAGATTTTTTAAAAGTATCATCTACATCCATTTTAAATTATTCATATTCATCCCTTAACATTCCAAAATTAGTTTTAAATAGTTTATCCAGGACATGAAGTGTAACATATCAAATTTTCTTGATGTTATGAGTAGTTTTACATGTTATAAAATGAACATACACATTACTATTTATTAAACAAAATAAAATATTCACCACTTTTTTATTTAAAATATACTTTACTCCATCATTAGCAACAAATGATTCATTTTCACCCTTGGGAATCTTGTTTGTTTTTTCCCTAATTATTAAATGATCAATTATGAGTTTATATATTAATGATTCCATCTTTGATTTCAATATACTTTTTTCATATCATAATAATGAGTTTGTTTTGAGTTATCCATCCATCGTTTGATCTTGTCCCTTCAACCCTAAACACATAATTTTCTACTGATGGTTAAATCAAGAATTGTTTAGCATAAATAAAAAGTATATATATGTTAGGGGACCTCCTATGATACCAATTGTTTGCCAAGAGGAAATATGGAATAATCACTAATTTGATGGTGTATTTTCCATTACAAATTAAAATATGATTTTTTTTCAAATAATATTTATTGAGGATAGTGTAGATAAAATAATGTAAAACTAACAATCAATATTTTTGTAATGTTTCATATCTAAATGATCCTTGTACACTATTATCCCCTCTAAATAACTGGGAATTATGGCACAAACTATTACTACATAGATTAAAAACAGGGAATGATGGAACAATTCTTGTCCATTTGTTTTACTTTTAGTATTTTTTTCATATTATACTACTATTATGGCATGACATGGTTTTATTGATTAAGAGTTTTTACCCTATTTGAGAAATGTTGGTCATGATTGTTTTTTGGTTATTTAATATTGATTATGTTATTTATTTATTTTTTCTGCTATAGCATACTCTAGTAAAGAGGGTATAGTCACACCACATGAATTATTAGACCCTCTCCACAACTCGACATCTTGTGGCATCCTGGGAGGCAGGCTTGAGGTCATGTGATGACTCTACTCAGGGCGCTGGTTAGTGGCCACAAGTTTGAGGATGTTACAAAGTGGTATCCAAGGATTTATTTTCTCGTCAATACTAATTGTGCATGTTAGATTGGATAATAGGATGTGTCAGGCCTTGTAAATGAGCTTGTTCTAAGGAGTAGTTAACCCTTGTACGAAGGAAAGCCATGTCTCCCTAGGTGGGAATTGTTTTTCATGATGTTTGTTATTATAGTTGAATGTAATTTACCCATTGGTTGATGCACATGTTGTGTGATTTGATTATTTCATGATAACTTTTTCATTTTCAGAATGGCATGAGGTTGTGCAGTCGTGCATCATTTTAGTCACCTAATGATATATGTTGTACGAATCATTATAGGCACACACACGGGATGGGTGTGAGGGGAATTGAGATTAGATTACATTTTTCATCCTTGATAAATCTAATGTAAATTATTCCAAATAATGGTAAATATATGTGTGGGAATTAAAATAATTCAAATTAATTGTTAAGTAATGTCATGCATAAAGAAATGTTTTGACCAGTGTTAAAATATTGTGTTGTGAAAAATTTTAGAACAATAACCCATTGTCTAATGGAGTAATATTTCACAAGGATAGAAACATTGTTCTTTAATTTGTCCCAATAAAGGGTGTAAATGAATAAAAATGATTATTTTAACAAGTTGTGAAATGTGAAACGTTATTAAGACGAATGGATCATGTATTAAAAGAGAATTGGTTTGAAGATGTGTTGATGAAAGTCTTTTGATTAAGTGAATTGGTTACCCCATGTTGACCATGACCACAATAGGTAAATTAGGGGGAAGTGTTCTAATTGTAATGATTTCCATTGGGATAGAGCCAGAAGAATGGGTGGTTTAAGGATAATAGCATGATATTTTCAATGTGTGGTGAAATCCAATTGGTTATTTGTCGATGCATCGGGTGAGCGATAAGGTTGAAATGTAAATGCTTGAGTTTAATTTTTGGTATATTCTTCGTTATCAGATGAACTAGTTTAGGATTGGTATTGGGTAGATAGAGTTCCCTAGATTGAAACATGGTATTTATATTTAGAAGTCTTGTCTGTTATGATATGGCCTTGGTTGTGTGTTTAGGGAACCCATGGTGGGGTTGTGGCCTATGGATTACGATGTGTTTTTTGGTAATGTGATTGAGGAAACTCACATAGGTTGCGACCATATGGAGTGCAAGCTGGACCCTACGGATTGTTCTCGGGTCTTAGTGACCTTGTGAGTAAATACACTGCGAGTTGTGTTTAGAATCAAGGAGAGGATGTTCTTGTTGTAGTTATGATGAATGTGTAGATCATTGGTTTGGAACCTAGAGTAGATGGTAGTTTGGTTCTCTAGGCATAGTGTTCAATGGGATGGGATTGAGAGTTCCATTACGAGGAATTTCCTTGTTTGTGTCATGATATGTTGGCTATGGAGAGAGGACGAATGGATTCTCATGGTTGTGACTCTAGTCTAGGTAGTTGGAATCTTTCCACCTTCATGGTGACCTATGAGAGAAGTTAGATAGGGCTTCTATTGCTTCTGGGTTTGTGACGTGCATGTAGATGTTTTGGATTTTGATAGTGTAACTCAGAGTGTTCCATGGTGTAGGATTTTATTTGAGGGCTATGTGGGATGTTTGATGGTTGGTTGATCCCCTTGAGTTGTGGTTATGTGATGATAGTTTCTAAAAATCATGGGTTACCTCGTAGGAGGTCTAGAAAGTGGTAAAAGTAACATAGATTATGAATCTTTGGAGATGCTTCAGATGTGGTCTCAAGGAATACTAAGTGCCCCATGTTTTAGTGAATGTAATAGTCGTGTCTGGTTCTTTTTTAAGGGCAACTTGGTACTTGAGATAGGAGGTATGGATTATTTCAAGGAGTTTTATCATAACAATTCATGACATACCTAGTTCAGTGAGTATTAATGGAGGTCTGGAAGTTGTTTTGAGTAGAAAAGTCAAGGGTGACTGAAGTGTTGTTATATACCTTTTCTCGATGGTGACATCGTGGTGAGGGTAGTCATACGACTAAACATGTTATTATGAATGGGTTAGTTTTTGGTTGAGATAAAGAGGTAGCCTCAGGGATGATGTGGCTAACTAACCCTGATTCATGGTTAGGTAAGTAAAGGAGTTATGAGCTACACCTAGGTAATGGTCGTTTTGTGAGTGATCGTGGTTTGGATGGTATGGTAGACTGTATGCTTTAGTTGTTGGATGTTAAGGACACATTGGAAGAACAAGGTCGGTGTTGTAAAAATACTTCCATTTGAAACATTGGTTTACAGTTTCTTGGAGATTTGGTTGTGGGGAAATTGTTAGACATGGTCAACAATCTATCCTATGTGGCAGTGGTTAATTTCTTCTGAGATTCATTTGGTATAGAGGCCAAAAATTTAAGGAAGTCTATAGTGTCCCATAGTTCAACATAAAAAGGAGATAACTTGGTGGTGGTTTTCATCGATGACTTCATAGAATACGTAATCTAGTGACGATCAGGCCCAATATCTTGACATTATCCCAGGTATGTTGAGGGGCTCTGGCTCACACAAAGAGACATGATTGTGTTAGGTTGGATGTGGGACATTATGAATTTTATGCTCAAGTAAACGGTATGTTTGGAGCTTGATGGTAGGATGTACACCCTCGATTTCATGGGTTGAGGTCCTTAGAATGGATAAAATGATGACATACGTCATTGGTTCTGTTCACAAAAGCTGAGAACGGGCACTGGTTGATGTTATTTTTCTTTTTCTGGAAAAAAGACAGATAGCCATGACATTGATATTGGGGTTCATCTTGTGTTTGAGTGTAAGAAATGGTGGTTGAAATCCCTCTAGATAGAATTGGTAACAACACTCTTATGATGGGGGAGTGATAAGTAATTTCTATATCTATTGAATAGAATATTAAGTCAAAATAGTCGCACTGAGATTATAATGAAGACATTTAAGATTTTTGTTAGGTCCCTTGGGGTGGGAATTTGTGACTTGGATATGGTGTCTGAGGGGACATGTTTCTGCTTCGGGGGTAGGGTGTCTCTGTGTGAATCATGTGATTTATTTTTTGAATGTGTATAAGGGTGTGTGTGGATATGATAGTCGGTTGTGAAAATAAAACATGGGGTCCAATAACTCCAACAATGATTGTGTTTAGGCTCGAGTAATTTTCAATTGTTTTGTTTTGAATGTTAGTGGAGTTGACTATACCATGGTCATGTGATGTGGTGTGATTCCAAGGGCGAATCCAGATGATGGTTTGCAGTGCTGTAATACCATGATGATGCAATTCTACCAGAATTCCGAAAATGACCGTAGTGGGTGTGTTGGAAGCTATTGATAGGCTTCAAGTTAGTAAGCACCTTGGGAATGTGAGATAAAGGTGTAGTGTACCATCAGTGGAGAGTGGGAGCTCTAGGGAAAACCATTTGTGTGTGGACCAACATTATATGATATACTTGGAAGTGTGTGGTGTGAGTGAACCACCTCTCAGTTCATGTTGTAGATGAATTAACCTTTTTAAATGATGTTGTACCAATGTTGGGTCAATCTTATCATAGTCTTTGGATGGATAGTGTAGTAATTTCCAACTGAATGGTTTCGACGGTGTGACTGGATGCCAATGTAGGGTAATGTCCCATGGATTCGTGGACGTGGTGAGTTGGAACAAGTTTTGAAATGGGAATAATGGGTTTAGTTTTGTGGGTCCTTCATCGATGTAGAAGGTTCCAAGTAACTAGATATAGTGAAGGTAAACATACCAAATAAATGTTTTGTTGACAACATGATCAAAGTTTCAATTTTTAATTACTTGAGTAGTCATTGTTCAGGTGAGTTGGCCTTGGTAGTGACTTTTAAATTTTTTTAAGTGGATGGTTAGTCAATATTTTTGATATTCATTGGATTTATAGTTTTGGAATGAATTCATCCGGAAATATCATTTGTAGTATCATCTGTTTTCCTCCTAGTGATACTGGGGTTTTCACTATTTGAGTTTGAAGAATAGTGGAAAATGATTCCATGTGAATTTGATTAGGACATGTATACCGGATCGGGCTAATGAAGTTCCAATTGGTTCTTCCATAATGATGTGAGGTTGACTGTTATGTTTTCATGTGTTGTGAGTTAGGTGTTTTCACCTAAGCTTCCACCATGATGGTATCGTTATGATAATATTTGAAGATGATTAATTTTTGAGGAATTTTCAGCTTCTATTGTGATTGTAGTGATGAACGATTGTGGGGAAATTTTATGCCCTTGATTCATGATTGATGGTCTTTGAGATGTGAAATAAGAAACATGGAATGAAAAAATGGATAGGTAGGCCTAGTGGAATGTCCTTTAGTTACGAATTCTTTATGATGCTTGGAAGAGTGGCTCAAAGATGAGTTGTTACAAGTTGGGAGGTTGTAAGCTCCCATATTTCTCAGTAAGGATTTTTCTTATTTATATTTCAGTTTAAGTCCTTTTGTGTTGTGAAATATTTGTTTTAAAATGTCATTAAAAAGGCTCGTGGGTGTTCTAGTGGTTTGGGACATGAAAAAGGAGAAATAGGGTATCTATCGGAAATCCACATGGTTAGAAAATGTTTTGAAAAATTGTGAGATGAGAGACGGTGCGGACAGTAAAAATCTGCAAGGTTTGTGCATGGTTCAAAATCTACTCTTAATTCCCTAGAATCCATGCATTTTTTGTGATTTTCATGCAGTAGCCTCTGTATGGTTCACGCCCTATTTGGAGAACCACACAGTTAAACCATGCGGCCCAGAAAAGTATGAAAATTTACAAACTTTCTACACTTAGTATTTAAACCCCAACACGGGATTCACCTCCATTTAACTCCCCCTAAAACCCTATTAACGAACATGAATGAGTCAATCTTCCAAGTTGTTAATATCCTTAAATTCTTGGCCATATGGATCATAGTTGGTGGTAGATCAAAGCCCCTAGTAATTCAAATGCTCCCATTTCTTCTCATTATTGGTTTAGGGTATGTGGTATCTTCCATGTTCTACCGGAACGGTAAAACCCTCTTTTTCAGATAGAACCAAGGTTTGGGCTTCAAGGTATGCTCGAATCTAGATCTAAGGCCATGATTAAGTGTGTGTTCATCAATGGATTCTAGGTAGGTGGTCTACAAAATATATAAAATATTTTAAAGGATATTTGTGCATATATTTATGTGTTTAAGAATTCATATTATCGTGCTCTAGATACTATTTGTGGGATTTGGTAGAATTATCATCTAAATAATTAGTTGAAACAGTCACAATCCCTATGGAATGTGTCAAAAATGATTTTTCCTATTTGTGGCCACCCATGGGGTGTGTAGACCTTTCAAAACATAGACATATACAAGGTCACCTGAGGAATAGATGTGTAATAACATAGATCCTTTGATTGACATGATTGTATGGTTAGTTGGTTTTAATATTTAATTTCCATATTTTTACTTGGTTTTATAATGTCTTAATGTGTTTTTTGGCATGGATTAGTAATGAGTAAATTGGGTTAAATGGGATTGTTTCGAATGGTATATGGTTTATGAAGAAATTCCAAATAGTACTACTTCATATGAAACTACATGCATGTTAAATTAAAAATGACTTCTGAGTTGATAACACGTAATTATATGCATGAGGTAATTGATAAATATGAAATGAGTTAATTAATGATAAATTAACTTGACTGATAAATGGAACAAATGGATTAATTTATGGCCAATGATAAATGATGAATAAGGTGTATGGGTTGTTTAACAAAATCAAAGTGTAAAGGCATGAAAATGGGAATTTGGGTAAATGAGTATGAATTATAATTGGTAAATGTGTTAATGGGTTATAGAATAGAATTAATTCCCGTGTTGTTTTTATTCTTTTTTATTAATGATTTGGATTTACATTTGATATGTTATGTTGTGTCATGGCATGGTTATAGTGATTTGATAAATAAGTATGTGCATATGGCTTTCTAGAGTGGGTTATTTACTTGAGGTTCAATGCACATAGTTAGAGTTATATTGAGGATCTAAAATCCACCCAAAATGCATGGGTTATGTAAGGGGACATAAGATCTATACCCTAAACAAATCCATTCCACCCTAACCAAGGCTACGAGGTGAGGATAATTTGATGATGTGATATGTGTATCGCTAGTAAGATAGGGACATGATTATTTGACACATGAATTTTGATTTATTTACATAGAACCTTGTGTAGATTATAATTATCCCTCTCTAATGGAACGTGTAATGGAATGAAGATTGTATAAGAAATTGAATTTGGATAAGTGTTAGTCACCAATTAATTGAACCTTGTTAACTAATGGCACTCGAACTGTCCCTTGGTTAATCAACATTTATTTTTTCACTTGAATTATATATCTATTAGAATAGATATACTTTCGAGACTGGTGGTGGTGTCTTATTGAGTATGGTACCCACACCCTGCTCGGGCCATCGTTTGATACCTAAGAAGATCTCTTCGTTTTATGTGAGAAAAAGGGTTGAGGCCCTACAATAAGATCTTGAGTTGGGATAAGGGTGTACATGAAGAAGGATCCAAACATAGATATGGTACCCATTGGAGATTTGTCCATTTGTATTAATTTTTTGATTTGTTTTCTTTGAAATACAACTATGGCATTTCATGGTTGTATTGATTAGGAGTTTTTACCCTCTTTGGGAAACAATGTTCCAAAATTTTTAATGGTTATTTAAAATTTCTCCAATTATTTATATTATGGTGTAATGTGGATTACACTATTAAAAAGGGAATAGACTCATCACATGACATATTAGACCACCTCCACAATTTGGCATCCACTGGTATTCATGGAGGTGTGCTCGAAGTCATGTGATGAATCGGATCGGGGAACCTTTTAGTTTCTTCCAGGTTGGGGATGTTACAAATAGTTTGTGATCTCTTTAGCATTATCAGTCTGAAACCATAGAATTTTTAATCTAAGAATCATTTCACATTTCCTCGGATACTGTTTTATAGAAATTGACACACAATTCTTGTGGGAAATGAAAAATACCCATTCCATTTTTCTATAATCATCAGTGATAAGAACATCATATCTATTCTCATCAACGGATTTGGTGAGATAGGCCAGCATACAAAATCATGCACCTATTCATGCAATCATGTTGACTTCTGTTTCCTTTCCATGTAGGTCATTTTGATGATATTCCCTGGTTGATTTTCATCACATGTATGATTAGTATCATATTATATCATAGGGTGGTCTCTAGCTGCATCAATCCTTACTAGATTATTCAGGGATGGTCGGCATAGATGATCAATTCATTTATTCCACATCTTGTTTTCTTCATCTTTAGGGAAAATACAATATAATCATTCCCACATACAAGGTATAGATCTCCATTTTAATTTTCCTTATTGATCAATTGCACCATCTCTTCCTTTGACATTACATATCTTCTTAGTAAATATTATAGATGTCCCTTAGTCACATAGTTGACCAACACTAAGAGAGTTGTTAATGAGACCTTATACAACTAAGATATTTTCACATCTCATTTATTTTCACCCAAACTAAGCCATTACTGAACCAATGATCAACAGAACGTCATCATATTCAATCATTACCACTCCATCCATGTCATATTTTATGACAATAAAAATATCATTATTTCATGTCATATAGGATGTGCAACTACTATCAAGGATTCATACATCAGAGGGGTCTGATGCATTAAGGGAAATTTCGTGCAGCCACTTCCTATCATCTCTTGCTTACTTGATCCTTTCAATTGACTTCATACTCATTATAGATTATAAATTATGAAATTACTCAACTTATAATGGAACAAAATCATCTTGAATATCATAAAATCGATTTTTAATTTTTATCTCCCTTGTTGACTCTCTGATTTGTTTATTGAAACCGCATGAGTTATGCTTTGGCACATTCCTCTAAGTGATTTACATACAATATTTATCCATGTGTCTGAATCCACCACACCAAAAACAATCTCCCTTAAAAGATATTCTATAGTGTTGAGATCTATTAGGATTCCACTTTTGTTATTGTTCCCTTCAGTATCTCTTTTCAATAGAATAAACATTTTGAGGAATTCCCATCATTCCAAGAAAATAAGACATGATATGGGGTGCATTAATGTATGTCACTTCTTCGCCACTGGTTTTACCTTTGGTTATCTGAATCATCAAATTATTATTTGTACCCAAGTAAATATTCAATCTCATAGAGGTCTCTTGTAGTCTAAAGTCAACCATGGCTAATTTGTTCTAATGATCCATAACCATACCAAAATTTTCATTTTGATTTTCTTATTGATTATGTAATGTTGGACCTCTATGCTCCAATTCTATCTTTTCCAACTTCCTACTGATATCTATTTTCAATGTCATCTTGGGACTCAAAATATTTTCTTAATCATTAACATTTCATCATAGAAGGCCAAATTCCTCTTCAAGATCCAAGATATTCTTGAAATGATCCCTTCTAGTGTTTGTCAAACCATCATTTTCACTTTTATATTCCTCAATTTTGAGCTAGTACACTATAACCATTTTTGAGCTCTCTCACAATGAACACATATGTTCTCGATTTATTATATCATATCATACATCTATTATTTTTACTAGTTCATATATTGTTTGGAATCATGAATCAATTTATTTTTTGATTTCATAATTTTTACTCTCCAAACATCTATCTCCTCTAGATATGCCTTTAGATTTGCCTGCAAATTGAATATTCATTCAACTTCATGTTCATAATTTTTAATTTATTCTTATTTCTAGATTCTACCTTCAACTACCCCAATATATTTTTCTCCTTGATCTTTTTATTTCCCTATATCTTCATCCGTATTTTTATCTAAACTATTTCATTCTTGTGAAAGAAGATTCTTCTCCTTGAATAAATATCTATTATATTTTTTTCCATTCACATAGGCTGAAGGCTTCTTCATAGTAATTTCAACATCATCCTCATTATCTTCTTGTAATATAATGGGGCACCTTCCTACAAGATGACTGACCTTTACACATCTAATGAAAGAAAGTGACGTTTTCATTTGAATAGTCCTTTTCCTCTTTGTATATTTGAGGAATGGAATGAAATCACCCCATCTATCTCTTCTTATTACTATGAATCTTCAATGGTTTGATTCATTAGGGCCTTGAATTTCAATTCCATGTAATTCCTTTTTTACATATATTTAATGTGTAACACCCTGAGGGTATTCAAAAAAAATTATATTGAATGCATAAAACACTGAGTTTCTATAAAATACACATTGTTATAACCTACCAAAAAACATAATTTTTTTACTTCAGTGATTTGAATTTCAAAAAACTAAGATATAAGGTTGGGTTCATGATCATATTTTGAGTTTTATAGAATCAACATAAATTTTCATGAATTATAATGTAGCCATATGAATAGTGAAATGAGCCTTATAAATAGTAATGGACCCTTATAAATAGTAACTTCACCCTTATGAATAGTGACATACCTTTATGAATATTAACATGATAATTATGAATAATAATGTACCCATAGAAATTGTAGCATCACCCATGAATATTAATGTTCCCTTAAAATTTAATCACCTCATAAATGAGAGTGAATGTTTTTAAAATTAATAATTAGCTGTGGGAATTTTATAAGTAATAAATATTTAATTAAAATATTAAATTAAAAAAAGTATTTAAAATTAAATTAAATTAAAAAAAATTTATTTCAGTATAAATATTTTTTTCTTATGATTTTAGTATAGTTTTATGAGACATTATTAAATTTTTGAATGTATCATAAAATCAGATTTATATTTAAAATCTAAAGAGTAGAATTTGACAATTTATGAAATACACTAAATATATGATTTTCTGCATCCTGATTGAGTCTTGGAGGATGTAAATGGCCATTTATTTATCCTCACGACACTTATTACAGTTTTTTGTCACATTAATCAAAACTATTCATTCTCTTGAGAGAAAATAGTAAAATAATGTATAAAATTATGTAAAACGCCTCCTCTAATCCATTATAACCCCCCCCCCCCATCACTTACTATTATCATAACTCCTCTCAAGCATTTTTCCTTGTTTAAATTTTTCCGAAATGTCCTCCCAGGATCCTCCCTCACGCCCACCATCTTGTGGTCTCATAAAATTACCAAAACCACTACACTGATGTGGATCTTATGGAAGATAACATTATGATTTAAATTCCCCGTATCATTTTTTCTATTTCCAGTTACATAATTTTCCTATTCATTCATCCACTCTTCTCATCTAGATATTATGATAACTATTGTACATTACAAGTACTGGAATGTCTTTTATGATAATGTAATAATTCATCATCATCTCTCTTTTACACTTTTTATACTAGAAATGAAAACACTATCTAAGATGTGTTAATTTATCAGAATCAAGGACAATGTGTTTTCAATTTCTATTAACGTCTTCAATTAATTTCATGACACCATTTTTTTGGATGAATCAAATTATTAAATAATTAATAGTCCTATGAAATGTTATGTAATATTTTTGTACACTTGATATTAATTTATAAATCAAAATAAGTTCATTGTGATAAAAAATAGTCAATTAACCCATGAAATTACCATTAATGTTTTTTATAATGATTCATCGTCACTCCAAATAATCAAACAAATTATATATATATATATATGTAATATTATGGATTTTAAATAATAATATATCACTCAAATTATGTATAACAATCCACATTCTACAATTTATTCGTACATGAATATAAATAAACTGATCCTGAAAACAAAAGAAGAAAACGATCCCAAACATTGTAACTGAATCTCGTAACCCATAAAAAGGACATAAATGTACCTAATAATATTATACTAAATCAAATACATGTAGATTATGTTCTGGAATAATTATTTGAAGATCATAAATTTTATTTTTCAGGTAATTAAGATCATGTGAGGAACACCTTCGAACATAAGGTATGGTTTTCCACATATCACATCCATTATTCACTACTATAACATCTGCACTAGGTATTTAAAATACTAATATAAGTATCATTTAAAAATCTAATTATTTTAATGGTATTCAATGTATCGTTTTATTATTACTAATTTTGTGACATACAAATTGATTGATTACAATGGTAAGGTATTTTCTACCTGAAACTGCATTATCATTTGGGTTACTCTTATTTACTACTTACCTCAATGAAATTATATTTTATTATTATGTACTCCTCATTAATTATTTGGTAATTATATATATATTTATAACAATGATAATCTTTCTTTATTTTATGGGGAGTTTCGTGTTTCAAAATAAACATACAAAATTATTTCCAAAATACAATCCCAATTCAAGGAAATTTCTCTAATTAATACCAATATTTAGGGCACTATATATTATATTTTTAGTTATAAATATTTTTTTAAAAAATAATTTCATTATAATAAATCTTTATTAATTCACTTATAGTTTTATATATATATTCACCCAAAATAACACTTCTTTTTAAAGTAATGTGTATTTATATAAAATATTAATCAATGATTTTATAAGAGTAATTTCCCCGATTCCAATACACTTATTGATTATTATATATAAATGGAGTTAATTTAGTATGATATCAACCACCATATTTTGATGATTGGATTATGATTTGTGTGAGTTTGAATATTATATCCGGATACCATTCACCAAACTATTCATATTGGTTAGTGTTTATGTTTAGTGTTTGGGAAAGGTTACCTAGATTACCTATATTTATTTAAATATGAATATATATGTTATTTATGTTTATCCCCATCCATAAGAGAAATTTGTTGGACTTATTATGTGATAGGTGGGGCCAACTATATCCTATCGATGCATCATTAGATCTCATGAATCATGTATATATTGCCATGGCCAAGGGATTTCCCATTTTTACATATGGTTTTGGCCGAGGCCTTAATCACTTTTAGATATCATGGAAGAGGCCATGATAATATTTATCAGAATGGCCGCCATTTGAATTTACCCTTTATGAAGCTATAAATTTATAATTCATGTTGTTATTTAACTATTAGAATACCCATGATTATATTTTATTATGGAAATATATAATTAGATCATATTCCTAACATATTATATTCTTGTTTATTTCTAAATGCATGTGTTCCCAATTATTCACCTTATCTAATGTTTATGTTTATGATATATTTCGATGTATAGTTTACCATTACTATTAAACTGAGGTCACCCCAATATATAATTCATATTTCCCATGACAAGAAGAGGTATATTATGCTTGACATGCAGGGATAATCTCAGAGCCGTGGATGTTCAGAATGGAACATATATGTTATTTTCTATTCCATGTTGTATTATTGAACTTATGTATATATCCAATGTGACCTCCATTATATCATTTTTCTCTAACATAGAAACATCTAGCTTGAACTGGGGGGGATGTAATCTAAATATGTGTTTGATAAAATTTATATATTCTACAAATTCTATAACATCAAGCTTCTATTCCAGAATAACATTAACTCTATTAATGAATGCATCTAGAGACTCATTTGGGTTCATTATTAGATCTTCATACTAGTTCCACAGAACCAAAAACTCTTCCTCTCTGACCATAGAATCTCTTTCATTGATATTCAATTTATTTTTCCCACTTTAATGTGTTGTCTCATAGGAAATCACCTTAAAATAGATTTCATTAGATATGCCTCCCTCAAACGCACTGATTCATTTTGTGTTGGAATTTAATTCTCTTCAGTCATGTTATAGTATCGCACCACTACCAATGTTGTCCAAAATAAACTGCATTGGTTCTATAAATACATCCATTCCAAAAGATTGGTAGTTGTGTTGCAACTTATTCTTTCATAACTAAAAATTAATCCCATCAATGATCAGAATCCATTTGGGATTCATGACATCCATTGAGAGAGTGACACATGAAATATCCGTTGGAACTGATACTAATTGTTAGTCCCACGATGTCAAATACCCTGGGGGTTGTATCTCTATTTGAATGATTAATAAAACATCCCCTTTTGATATTATTCCAATGTTATACCAAACATTAGTATATATCCTCCCCCCCAGTAATGTATTAATAAAAATTAAAACAAGCACTAGATAGAACAACATTACTTGGTTCATGCTCATTGGGATACTTCAAAGAAGCATACAATGACAACGTGCTAATGTACCAAATCCACTAAAAGTGCACATTTTTTTTTCAATGTATAGAACAGACTCATTGACCCTCCTAATTTACTGACAATCACAATTTTAAAGGCCACCACTCTATAAAATGATGTTTTCTCACTATTTATTTAGAATATACATCTTTTATTTCATGAAACAATGTGTTTTACACACAATTTAGTATATCAATAAGGTCCACATTCATCCAATTGATGAATACACCCTTACCAAAGAACCACTGGGAAACATCAATATTTTGGGAATCCTTTTCGGTGACTTATTTTCAACATTAAATAATACCAATCAACATATATCTTTAATCATGAAAAAAGTATTTCTCAAAACATATTTGTTATACACTACACTTTTTTATGTGTAAAAACCTATATTAAACACAACTCGCTTTCATAAATTCTTTATAACCCAAAATCTCTATAAATGTTGAGATACTAGAATAAGGGTGTAGCCCTCTATATAGAGGCTCAGCGTACCATGTGTGAAGGACCAGATGAATCTTCTTCTATACATGTATGATTGCCTATGGGATCAGAAAACCCTATTTGACATAACATTTTCCACACAAACCACTTTCGTGAAACCTTGCCTTTCAGACACCTTTGGAATATTTCACTTTATTCAATACATTTCTATATTTATATGTGTTGATCCTAAGCCATTCCAAGTGTAAAACATTCAATTCTCTCTTAAATATAATGAAAAAATTCCATTACCAAAATCATCTTTATACATTCTTCAAATTTTGAGGACCATAAATTTGACAAACACTCATAAGTGATGACACCTTGTATTGGAACTTTATGTACCTCCTCTAGTGAGTCCATTCTTATGAAATTCATATTTTTCAATGTTACCTGTCTACAAACTCTCTAGAACTGTGAAACATATCATGGAAAACCACTCTGTAAACAAACAACAATCAACCAAAAAATGATTCAATATTTTCTTGATGGATATTTTTCCCAAAAATTAAATTAACGCATATCATTACCACTAAAATAAATTAACACCAATACTTACATTATAATAGATAAATAAGAAAAATTCATAATTACCAATGGTGATATTGTCCAATGGTAATGTGGACCAATAATCATGAAACATTGATTCAATGGAAAAATAGTTAAAGTATCATTTCTGATTATATCATGTATATACTAAAAAATTATTATTTACTACTTCATTCTCAAAGGATTTTACAATTCCATTTATACTTTATATAATATTAAATATTTTTTATATTTTAATTATTTTTCTGGTTGGAGTGATTTTCCTGGAAAAGATGGATCATATTGATTATACCACTTTATGGTTGATATTTAGTGATTTTTATATCATGTAATGGTTTTTTTCTAGGTAAATACATATTATCATTTGATGCGTAAGATTATATTCTTAATATTCTTTAGATGTATTTCTAATTTAAAATATAATAAAATAAATATTATGAAAAAGTATTTTTTATTAATCAAAGGATAAATTTCAGTGTCCTTACATTATCCCACTTAATAAATTTCAACGTAAAAATATTTTTCCTAAACCAAATTAAATTAGGGTATTTTTAATTTATAGTTTCTTCAGGTTCCCTTGTAGCTACATCAATATTTTGATTTCTCCATCATACATTCACATGTTTTTTTGTACCTCATAAATTTTTATATTTCGGTAATGAATTTGGATTAGTTCTTATTCATATGAATATTCAGGTTCAAATTCCAAAACATTAATATAAATTATATGTGTTGTGTCAGACACATAATTTCCCAATAAAGAAACATTCATGAAATCATATAAATTGTAAAAAAAATTCGTTAGTTCTAATCGATATGTAACCACTCCAACATTATCCAAAATCATAAATTGTCCAATGTACCTTGGACTCATGTTCCCCTTATTTCAAAATTGCATAACTCAATTCCATCGGTTTATCTTGAGAAATTCATGTCCACCAACCAGAAATTCTTTGTAATATAGTTGTTTTCTTATCATTTATATAATTTTTTATCATCCATGATATGTTACGTAATTACATGTTTCTTTTATATTGTATCCTTCATAATGCCTTCCCTAACAGTTTCATTACCGAACTTTATCCCAACTTGTTTTAGTTTTTTTACCTTTTTCAATAGATAGCATCAAATTCATACTTTTGAATACTTAAGTGGAAAAAATAATTATTGATTATTTTAATAATTTTACTATGTTGGTAAAAATCTATTGAAAATAATTTAAGATATCAATTTACATGTCATCACATTTTTGAATTGTCCTCTCAAACTGCCAATTAGCTTGACGATGATATAGTGTGCATAGGTTTACTTCTGTATTCAAAGACATTTAATTAATCCAACAAAAATATTAATTAATTAGGGATATTAGTAAAAAATCTATTGATAATGGTACACCATTGAGTCTTACTACTACTTAAATATAGAAGTTATGTAGTATCAGATGGGAGAAAAAATCTATTATAGAAATTAAATGGGAAATATTTATAAATATATTAAAAATTAACCATATATCATTGTTTCCTGTATATTTATAATATTTTATATTGTAAATTTCTATACTAAGGTTGTAAAAATACTATATTGGTAAGGGTAGTGTTTATAATATCACTTTGGGGAGTTGATGAGTTCATTTTCCTCAATCATTTTGTTGAAATTTTAATTTCTAATGGACAATTTTTTAGGTGTTAACACCAATGTTTTGAAAAATAATATTAATTATATGGTATTTTTAATATTTGGGTTTCAATTGATTAAAAAAATAATATAAAAACTACATGTATTATATTTTTTTATTGTTTATAGTATTTTATTTGTGAGATATGTTGGATGAAATGTAAGAGGAGAATAAGAAATGACATATTAAAAAGGAATAACACAATAAATCTCACAATCAATTGGTCCAAATCTATATATTCATCTCATAAATTCTCAATAAGCCAATAAATAACACTAGTAAGGCCAGAATGGGTGTATTGATGATGTAGGGTTAGAAACATGTTTCAATGCATGTAGGAGTTATCCTAAAGGCTATAGAACCCATTCCTATCAATACATGCCAATTTTTTATGGGAGACTATTATGAGAGAACATCATTGATCTATAAATTGATGTGGTGGATGCAATATGTTGATTTATATACAAGTGGCCAGATGACCGAATGACTGTTCAGTAAAAAATATCATTCAAGCACCCTTCCATCATACTGAAGTGATGTCGTTGCAATCCAACCAACTTTCATCTTTTGTAGACACACCTGCTAAAAAAATGTTCCATTGGTCAACATCATTATACAATGGTTTCCCCATTTCCATATATATAGGAACTTAAATGACAAAATATTTTTTGAATAAAACTAAACAACTGGCTTCTTCCATGAATTATAATTACCAATGGATTTCGAACTGATAGTGGAGGTCTTGCACGAGGATGAAACCACTACATCATACCAACTATTATCCCAATGATGAATAAATATATAAAACATGGGTTATAGGATACATCATGGAGTATTGTAGCTATAAAATATATAATACTAACCTACTCATCAATAAAGATGGAAACACGGTGGCCTGAGATGAAGAAGCATTGGTTGCGACATAGGGTGTCGCATGCGCCGTGGAGGTGCCTCAAATGGAAGTAGCAATGAAATGTGACTTATGGGGGGAATCAATGTGGAAATTCCACTATGAAATATGACATTCATGCCTTATGAATATTGTTACACCGATATTTTTGACATTATGTTGGGCTTTATCTGCTCAGGTTTTGAAATCCCCATTTTTTTTTGTTTTCATACATTACTAGTCGAGCCTCAAGGAGTTAAAAATGGGTAACACGTGGGGGCCTCATGACAAGAAGTATTCAATATCCCACTATATAAGGATAATTTTCACGGGTAACATAAAAAGTTTGGAAATAAATTGATGGTATTCACCCTAGATGATAACAATATCTCTATATCTTCTAAATATGTGATGTCCTAATTAATTTGAGATATTTACACACTCAAAATTGAAGAATCTTATACATTCAAGATGAATATGATAGAAGATAGAGGAATTGAATTCCTAAAATAGATGAAATAAAATATTTCAAAGGAATGGATGTGTTTATATATATAAATACATATAAGATACAATTATTAATGAGATCCAAATCCAAACTAGTAGGGAATTTTAAATCACATTATATCGAACCAGAGGAGGTTCCACTACTAGTTAGGAGGTTAACTTAAGAGG
The DNA here is from genome assembly GCA_963277665.1 of Viscum album. Taxonomy (NCBI): domain Eukaryota; kingdom Viridiplantae; phylum Streptophyta; class Magnoliopsida; order Santalales; family Viscaceae; genus Viscum; species Viscum album. The sequence continues at coordinate 756,520,257 of OY728161.1, forward strand.
CTAGTAAGGGATATATACATGGAATATTAAGTGAGAGTGTAGGAAGTCCATCATCATCAACCATGATTCTTCTTAAATTTCATATTCACATTATTAATTATTTATTATTATAACATTGAATTCATATCTTCGTGGGAAATCCATGAGCGTGTCTCTCCAATTTATCACTGAACCATTCATTTAGCACTATTGTTTATTAGTTTTCATATAATAAATAAATTCTAAATATTAATTTATATCTAAATGATAAAGTCTTTAAAATATATTGGAGTGGTGATATTGATTAACATTATGAGTGTAAAAACATTAAAAATCATCTTTTATTTAATATGACATGGAATTTAATCAAATCATGACCAATAATTCTCTAGAGAGAGTGATGTAATTTAGAAGAATTCCCATAATGTTGTAAAAGGGAGTGAGAGAGTGAGAGTCAACACCTTTTAATTCATTAATTTATTTCATGCACTTGATCCAGTTATATACATACCCTAAGAGAGGAGTTCACAAATTTAGGTAATTCTAGTTAATGTTAATATCAACTCTGTTTACCCTACGAATTCTAAAAGATTATGCAATTTAATTAATTTTATGAAACAAAAACTAAATTTAAACTGCCTTTTTTCATCATTACATTCATTTTGGATTCAGTATGATCAATCACTTTATGTGAGTTTATTTATTTTATTATTATTGATTTTATTATTATTAATTTTGTGAAAATATATCAAGCAATTTAAATCTTTTAACAATTTTCCCATAGTTGATCAGTCATATATTACTAATATTTTATATTCTCGGAGGTAGTTTACTCATGTCACTATATATTTTTATTTTAATGTACATTAGATAATTAATCATGTTATAAATAAACATAAAAAATATCACCATATCTATGATAGTGAATTTATAAATTAAATATTTAGAAAATTCTTTTTGTCCCCACCTTTTCTATTTAATGATTTCAGCGTAGGTTCTTTTTCATTTTTATTCTTTTTATATACTACTTATTTTTTTCTATAATATTTGGAAAAATAAGAATAAAGTCCCTTGTCTAGTTGGAAATTGATCTTTCAAACTTCTAACCACAAATAGATATGCTCAGGAACTAAATTAAAATCCAACGATAGGAGCATCAAGAAAACCAAAGAGTACCACAACCAAACCCAAATATGTATGAATAACTACGGTGAAAGGAATCTGAGTATTATAAATATTTTATACTCATGGAAATAATCTCTGAGGAAACATAAGAGGTATAGGAATAAACCAAGGATTATGTTCACTTTGAATATATATTTGGAATCGAAATAGAATTTGAGGACAATTCAAAGGTGATTCCTTTTTCTGATGATCATTCTGAATTTTCCATGGAAGGCACCAAGTTCCATTATTTGGATAAAGAAGAATACAGGGAGGATAAATCCACTATTTAAATAGAAACCTAATAGGATTTAAATATATTTGTGCTAATAAAATTTGGAATTATACATTAGGTCTTATGGAAGAGAACCTGCTTGAAGAATAAGATGTGAGAGTGGTTGCTCATAATGATGTGTTCCGTTAGGAATTTTAAATAAGAAATCCAAAAAAGAAGAAAAATATTTTTGGTATAATATTTATATACACCACATGTTTTACAAAAAATATTGGATTTTTTTTACAACATGTTAATACAATCAACAATAATAATAAGATATTTTCAAGAGGAGAAATGGTAGAAGTGCTACACTGGATATTTCAAAAATATAAAATTGGTTCAACATGAGATGGATATCTCTATAACCTTCTCTTATTACATGAGACAGTTGGTAAGGTTAATATTAAATAGATTAATTAATTTCCATTATAAGATAAAAACAAGGTTTTAATTTTTTGGTTTAATATTTTAGGTTTTCATTTTAGAATGTAGTGAAATATCCTCCATCATTTGAGCACCTTAAATTTATGGATCATGTGTTTTCACAAATTTGACTTCATCAATAGGTATAAGATAGAGATAATAATTTTATAATTATTAATATACATTTAAAATATATAAAACCTCCCAATTTAGAAATTTGAGACTATTTGTCCAATTTTAGAGTTTTTAGGAATTTTGGGATTAATTGTGAAAATGGATTAATTTCGAAAATAAATTAATTTTTGGATATTTTGTATTTCAAGCATAAAATTTACAATATCACTCCAATTTGTGAAATTCTTTTTTATGTTTTATATGATTATTGGATTTATCATTCTCTTTTGTATCCATATATAATATTCATATCTATAGGTCTGAAAAGATCAATCTTGTTGGAAATTAATTTGGTGAACCATATGGACACCACATCCATAACCGAAACATAACTCGGGATGCACATCCCCAATTTTGGTGAATATGAATATTTTAGAACTATGAATCACATTAATCTATCAACAATAAATTTCATGGAGTTATTAAAACATTAATGTGGCCATTGAATGATATAATTTGAAGTAATATTTCTAGAAATCTTGAGGAGAAAAAGTAATACATAATAAAAATTTCATAACATACTCTTGAAGAGTAAACATTTTTTTAAAATTTGAGGTATGATCAAAAAATTTAATTTACAACATCATATAATAGGGGTCGTTTGGGTGATTCTATGATATGGTGGAGGAAACTTGAGCCATATTTAGATGAAATATTCTATAAGGAAAGCTGTTAAACAAATTTCTTTTCTTATATATTTTTTTCGTTTGATTTATTTTAATGTAGTTTTATTATAAAGTTATTATAATTTAGTTTTTATTATATAGTATATATTTAAATCATTATTTAAAAAAAACTCTTCAACCCATCAACCCATTTTTCTTCTCTATATTCTTCTCGTTCATCTTTTATTTTCGTATATTTTTTGTTTGTGATTTCATGCATGTGTTTCTTTTACATATCTCAGCCACATTATTTTATTATTTATTATATTTTATTCTTCTATATTATCTCATCATACTACCATGACCACATACCTGTATAAATGATGTGCTAAACTGAGGCTTGGCCTGATATAGGTATGTGGCAATTCAATTCATTCTATACTAAATTTTTTATTTTTTATTAATTACATGATGGGAATGGGTAATAGTTCATTAGTGTGGCAGTCATATACCATGATAGTGAACCCAAAAAAATTATATTTTTTTATTAAATATTTTCCCCCATTTACTAGATAAAAGGTCTTCATATGATGGAGTTGATCCAATAAGTAATTGAAAAGGAATATGATTGATCCATTACATGGAAGACTTCACACTCTCAATGAAGGTGTATCATTAAACATTATTATAAGAGGACAAGGAATTTATACTGGTAAATTCATTTTATATTTCACAACACTATATAAAAGAAAATAAATTCATGAATTATATCTCATAGTTGAATTATGAAACTTAATGTAAACACCAACAAGGAGAATTATTGAACTCAAAAACCAAACCACAATGGACTATTTCTTTCTCCAATAATTACATTTTGTCATTATATGTTACTTTTACAAATTAATTATTTTAAAATAAATTACATTCCAAGGTTAAATAAAAACAAACCAAAAAAGTAGTTTAATTGAATTGGATTATGAATGAACAAAATAAAGCTCTTCTTGTGATATTCCCCTTTATAAAATATGTGATTCAAAAGAAAAATAATTTTCATTTTCTATTCCATATGACATGAATTCATTAAAACTGGAATTCTTACCCAATAGTTGGTATGTATTTTATTTATTTTTCCTATTTTCACATTGTTTATATATATTCATTATATTTATAAAAAGCCTAAAAAATTATTTTTTCCATGATATATCGAAACAAAAATTATTCATTAATTTAAGATTACTCATGAGTGAAATATAATTAAGAAAAAGTTGATTATAGTGATCATAATAATCTTTTTTAAAGGATGAGTGATTCTATGGATAAATTGGATATAAAAATGGAATGAGAATTTAACTATTTTCATGCATTGATGGATCATGCAAAACATGTGCCACAAGTGGGAGATCAAAAATATTTGAATTAATTCTATAATGAGTGTGAGGAAGAACATTATCTCCTCCTGGGATACACCACCCATGTGGAAGAATTTGAATAAAATATAGAAAAAACTAAAAACTAACTTCCATGCATTGAATTTCAACTTGATCTTTCACTCACCACTAAGGAATTGACTAAACAGAAACAACATAGGGAGATGATCATAATTTAAATTTTTCTCAGGTCATATTCAATATGATTTGACTGTCACCCCTTATTGTGTTAAACTATCATATTTGTTCAATTCATTTCATATCATAGTGTAATATGATGAAATTGAATGACAACCTATTCAATAACACATGGTTCTTCATTACATTGATGAATATATATTGGTGGGCCAAATGAAGACATCCAAGTAGTTTTTCATGAGTTCATCAATATAGAGGTGACTCATTTTGAAATGATGAATATGTTTTCGAATTAGAATAATATTTTATTCATTAAAAATTAACTTCATGCATTTCTATTGAACATTCCATTCATGCAACCCATGTTGATTTGACAATGGAAAAGAATGAAAAGGGTTCAAAAGTAGGTACCATTGAATGGGATGATCCATAATTCATCATACCCTGTCTATGCAAGCTATAATTAATATTGAATGTGGTGGATCTGTTATACTCTATCCATGAATAATACCTCACCACCAAAAAAGAAGAACAATCAGGGAAAACCGAAATGTGTTGGTTAAAATTAAAAACATATCCACCTACTATCAGTCTTTGGATAATAAATTGTACTGTAATATGGAGGCAGTAACTGATTCATGGACCCTCATGGGGGATCATACCAAAATTTATCTTTACATTATTTCTATGAATTTAGATTTCCGTTTCATTTTTTAGTACATCATGAATCCCATCCTCCCTTGTAATGTTTATATTTAATGATATGATACTTGTTATTAACTGAGTAAATCTATTTTTTTAGATTCCTATGGAAACAAGGATTCCCCAAATAGAATAGGAGTAAAGAGGACTAATCTTCATTTCAAATGTGGGTTCACTTTTATATTATATCTTTAAACTCCTTATATTTTTGTCCAAATCATGATTTTTTCATTAATGTGAAATATTTCATGTCTATTCTAGAATTCTTGCTTTACATTACGTATCATGGAGACATGGTTTTCATATTAATCCATTGATTCTCATGTGTTAGATTACTATGTTAATGAAATTTAATGAGTAAAATGGAGAACCAGATGATTAAAATTAATCATTGATATGAATATTTGGACACATGATTTGAGGGAATAATATGATTCATGTAAATGAAATTTCCTTAAAAAATATTTCTTTGAATTAAAGAAATTATTTTAAATTGATTTATTATTATTAGTCATTCCTTGTGTGATTTTTATAAATCATAGGTATGATCCATGTTTTAATTCATTTTTAGGCATTCCTACCCTACTCTAAGTATTTTAATGATATTTTATAGTTTACTTATGAGGTAAATAGAATCATGGTGTAATGGATAAAATGTATTATAAGGAATAATTGTGGGGGTTCTTTTTATGATAATAAACTAAATAAATTTTTTAATTTAGGAATCTTCATTTCCTGCCACTCTTGAACTAAAAAATGGAAAAAAAGAAATAAAAATAATGAGAAAAAATATTTGTGACATGGGAAAAAAATCAGAATTAATAGTCCTATAATTTTTATAATACATTATTATGTTATGGATTTCAGATTTATACTAATCAAAAAATTATAAAAATAAAAATAAAAAGTATCTTTGAAATGAAAAAAATTATAAAATTAAAAAATTTCCAAGATTGTGCAAAAATAATTCATTATGCATATTTGATCATTGTATTAATTTTATTTTTAGTGAAGTGGGATTTTCTAAATAGATAATTTTAGTAAATTTTTTTTTTTATAATAAATTGTACTTTAGAGATAAACCAACTCCTTGAACCTTGATTTTTGAACCATTAAATCCTTAAAACCATAAGCATGTGACTCATTTGAACATTTATTGCAAGTCTTACATTTTTTATATTCCTATTATATATATAAAGAGGATAAAGTATTTCATTTCCAATGATATGAATAAGTTAAATGTTATAATATTATTATCATTACTCTGCCTTAATTGAATCATGAGTGGTGAGAGAAAATATTCATGTGAGGTAAATCATGTCATGGACTTTTTAAAAATAATGATTGGGTAAGATTTATGAATTAAAGAAAGAGTTACATGAAATTTCAATGGGAAAATGTAAAATTCCTGAATTAGTTTTTTATTTGAAAATTTTTAATTTAATTAATCATTTTATGTTAAATTTTAAAATAGGACTATCACTAAATATTATTTGATTTTATCTCTTTGAAATGTTAATATTGGAAATATTGGAGCCCTTTTAATTCCATGTTTAGATTTTATACATGATGTAAATCGTGGTTTAAGTATTGGGTAATTTATAGGGATAATATTTTTATAATTATTAAAATATATTTCAATCATTTAAACATTACAAATGTATCCTTTTTAGCATATTTTGATCAACTATCTATTTTTGGTTATTTTTTGATTAATTTTTAGAATTGATTAATTATGGAAATTTAAAAAATTTATTGAGATTCTATATTTTGAGAATTAAATATTGTATATTTATCCAATTGATTCAATTCATTATTTTGGTTTTTTATTTTTGTGTGCTTCAACATTGTATAACTTCTCCTGATCTAATTTGTCAATTTAAGGGCCTAGAAAAATCATTTTTGTAGGAAACTTATTCTCAAAGATCATGTGTACACCTCCTCCATAACTGATGTATAACATGGTCCACACACTCTAATGGAGGTGATTCAACCTATAATTGAATGATAACACAAATAATTATTTCACTAAAAAATTTCTTGGAGTTAAGAAATCATTAATGTGTCCATTGAACGATGTATATTCAATGATGATTTCTATAAATATCGGCCCAAAGAACTCATACTCTATAAATATACTATAATAACATCCTGGAAAATCTAATTAAAGTTACATTTGGAGTTAATATTGTAAATCCAATTAAAAAAATCCCATAGTAATGTTGAACATGGTGATTCATATATATGGTGGAAGAAACTAAATCCATATTGCAAAATACAGATTCTGGAAGGGAGGTTGATGGACCACATTTTTTTCTTTTCTTGTAAATTTTTTCCCTATATTTATATATTCAATTTTATTTTGAATTATTTTCTTTTATAAAAACTTTAATTCATGCATGGTATTAATTTTTCTTCTCTTTCTCCACTCATCCACCGACTTTTCTTCCCCATCTTCGTCACATTCTTCTTTTCTTTTCTTCTTTTTTTAGTTTGAGATTTCTTGTCTGATTTATTATTATAATTTTATCATGGTCAGTATTTTTATTTTTATTCTTTTAATTTATCCTCAAATTCTTTCTCATTATACCACATTGACCTATTATCCTAAAAAATGAGCTGCTCAGGGGAGGTAAGTGGTAATTCAATTCAGTATATGCTTAATATTTGTTTTTTTATTACCATTTTGATGTGCATGAGTAACTGTTGATGCATTATGTTATCATAGATCATGAAGATAAACTCAATATCAGTTTTATTATTTTATTCTAATATTTTCCTTCCCTTCAACTGGATAAAATATCTTTATACGATGGAGTTCATCCATTCAATATATATAATGGCATATGATGGAGACAGGTCATAGAAGATGTCACACTATTGATTGAGGTGTAACCTTAACTTTGATTATAGGATGAGGTGGTATTATTATTTCCAAATTACAATGAGATTTATAAACACAAAATATAAGAATATTAATTCAGGAAATAGATCTCATAATTGAATTATCAATGTTAATTAAAACACAACCATAGAGAATGATGGAATCTACAAACCAAACCATATTTTCCTTGTTCTTCCATTACTATATGCAACTGGTCATTTAATGTTATTATTATATTTTATTTCATTGAAATTATACTAATTTTTTATATTAAATAAAAATATATAAAAATTAGTAGTTTGGGGGAATTTGATTAAGTGGGTGAACAACTAAGAATGATCATTAAGTGGGATGACCCCAGTCAGCCTCGGTGCTACATAAGGAAATTATTTTCTCATAAAACATACTATGACATGCATGTTTTATTCCCAATATAACAATGAATTTAGGATACATTAGTGAAATATATTATTGAAATAGAGATTATTAATTAATTTCCAGTGTTCACTTTTACTCTTTATGATATATAATTCTTTTCCATATTTATTTGGAAAAATTCATCCCCAAAAATAGATCATTATTTTTCTTTCTGATTAATGTAATTTAGAATTTTAAAGTACCTCTTGATATGATGTTTTAATTTTCAATTTAATTAAAATTAAAAAATAATATTGAGAAATTTTGTTTTTTCATTGAATGATAGGACCATTAATTCAATAAATAAGTATTTTTCATTATAGTCACATGCTGATGAAATTTCCCTTCAAATTTTTATTTATTTGATTTTTCAAAATTCATTATTGATAGATACATTATTTTGGAAAATTCTAGGAGTGATTAACATTAAATATAAGATCTTATTCCCAATGTATTATTATTTTATATATTTCCAATCCTTCTTAGTAATTCATTAAGAGATGATGGGACATGTCACCTACTATGATTTGAATTTTAACATTTCAAAATAATGATTTTTATAATTCACATAAAATATTATTGAGACCTTTAATTATTCAATAATTATATTTGGGGCCTAATTAATATCTATCCACCTTCTATCTCTTAGAGACTGTGATGTTACATTGATAGAAATAACTTCCTTTTAAGTTAAATTATTTATTCCCTCAAAAATTCTATTGGTTTTCAGGATATTCAAAGTTGAATTTTAGAGTAGTGGATTACCTATAAAAGGGATTTATACATGAATTGTTGAAAATTGTTAGGGTGGTTCATTGTGTTTGTAGAAGGTACATTCATTTTTTTAACCCTCTTTAAAAATGATTAAAATAAAAAAAATGAGGGTTGGGTTATTGAGGGTAAAAAATAACAATCACATTAAAAAATATTTTCATAATTTAGGGTTTAGTGGTGTTTTTGAGACTTCTTTATGATAATTTTTTATAAATTTAAAAACAGAAAAAATAAATGGGAAAACCCTTCATTTTTATCATTTTCCATGGACATTCACGATCTTGAAAAAATTGTGAAATATAAAATTCTGAATAGGAAAATTTCAATGGTTATTTACAATGATTATCATTATTAATACATCAAGGTAATACACCTTGTTTATCTAAACATTTATTCGTAAGTTTCTTATCATCCCACAACCTCATAATAATTTGATACATTTTATAATGTTATATTGATTTATAAATATATTTTTCTCTACTCAAGGGAGAAAGTATGTCATTTTTAAATTCATAAGTTTGGTACATTTATAGACGATAAAAGTAAATATTCAAATATAAATTTTATTGTTAATTATGAGAGAAGAAAAAAATATCCTGAATGATTATATCATGTAATGTTGATAATCACAAATTAGGAATCATGAATGAAAGGGATGAGAATTCCGAACATTTTTCAAGGGAATAAGAAAATACATTGTATCTAGTGATGCATTGGAATCATTTTTTCTATGTAACATTGGAAGATAATATCTCTCATTCATAATTTTTTTCATTGATTTTTAATTTTATATATTATATGAATGGAGGTTCCCTTTTCAGTTCATAGTGGAGATATATGATTGAAGAAAATAATTGATGCAGTGTGGGGGATTTGATGAGTTCATATTTTTCATTCATTTTTTTGAAACGATAAAAGCATTTTTTATTTTTTATTAAATGTAAAAACCATTTATTTGAATAGTAATACTCATTTTAATGTATTTGGAGTATTTGGATGAATATTATGAAAAATAAATAATAAATTAAATTAAATATTTTACCTTTTTTAATTGATCCTAGTATTCTTGTGTGTATATTGTATGTGAAATTTTCAATGGAAAAAAGTGAGGAATTAAGAAAAAGTTCTCATACCATGATAGACCACAATCCCTTTTGATAATGAAATCTAGTAATCCCATCAAGGGTAATTTGACTATGAAAGGCTGCATGGAAGGCCTTGATGTGGGACATAAAGTAGCATGGTCACACATAGTTGTGAATGCATGCAAGGGTTGTCATGGATCTTATTAGGACATCACATTGCATAATGATCAAATTGTTTTATGTATGTGTAGTGGGATCCCCCCCCCTAAATAGGCATCTGATAAGTGAATGAAAAATGATTTATTATATTTAATCAGTCGAATGAATGAATGTTCGATGTGGGATAATTCACATAGGAACTATTATAACATACCAAAGTGGTGTAATTTCAATATAGTTATCTATCATCTTCAACAGACACATCATCCATCTAAACTAAACCTAGTGATGTCATCATTATTATATAGTTCACCCATGGATGGTGATAGAGAATCATAGCTACCAATATGTTTTTGAACACCACTACACCGAAGGCTTTTCTTGAGTAGCTTAGTGACCTAAGTAGGATGAAATAATTTTTGAGGTGCAACACTATGTTATAATCATTGTGTCATGGACACTGTCATCCAAAGGCTGAAGGCATGAATTTCAGTATGGGATATAGGATACACTATGGAGACTTATTGTAGCGATCCATGCTTGACGTACAATGACATTTCATCACTTTTTTTTGAATACTTAATACATAAAAAAAAGAGACACCCAAGGACGGTAATAGTTTAGTGTCTTTTGAAACATGGAACAACATCTTCTAGTTATAGTGACATATCTTCAAAATCCCCCATTAAGATCTTCCCTATTTATTTTCTTACCTAAAACCATTATATAAATCTTGGGGAAAAAACATATAAATTTTGAGCTGAAATACCCAGTTAGGGTATGCGTGGAGAAAATTAAACAAACCATATATATTAGAACTCAAAAACATGAACATAATGTTTAAACATCAAAATCTTGAGAAACGACATAAAACAGGATAGTACATAAAGAATATATCATAATGGAACATTAATAATGATAAAATAACATGGTAATAAAAAATATAATTATGGAAAACCATTAAGCACAAGATATGATTTCCATAGTAGCCAAGGCATTGCTTCGAAGACCATCATGGTGGGAAAAGTCCTTTTCTGAACTGGGTTTAACTGCCATTCCAGCCCTGTATTACTGAACGATATTTATTTTCCGTTCTATCCATGTCTATCTCATGAGATATAAATAATTACCCAATGCATTGGGGGGAGATATAGGTCCCACCCATCTCATATTGAAATCATTCTTACCTGTGCCACAACACAATCATAAATCATGCATCATAACCCAAAGAATAAAATGGGTTTCATAAACATCATCCCATATTAACATAATCCATATATAACAGATTTATATCATTACATCATAAGAAAAATAAAACCATGCAAATAATAGGGACATTATACTTGAACCATAATCATACTAAATAATGTCATCTTAGATTGGAAATAGTTTTGAAAAAACACTTGAAATGAATTCTTGAGGAAAATATCCTTTCTTCTTCAAAATCATTTTCTTTTCTCAAAATTCTTTGTGATTTTAAATGGAATGATTTTTTTGAAAATAATCATGAAATATTGTATATGACTATTCATGGAAATATGACATTATGAAACCGTAAAAATCCATTCACATCGTATAAGATAAAAAAAATTCTTCTCATATATTTTCCAGAATAGTCAAAAAAATTACCTTATATGGTAAAAATTTTATGAAAACATTTTTAGAAAACATGTACATGGATTATAAACATAACCCTAATAAAAACTTACGAATAAACAATCTAGGATAAGAATGATATTGGAATAATTATCCCTTACCTTTTGTCCAATTTCATCCGTATGTTTCTGCGACTCCTATATAGTGGGTATAAACATATTATTTACTTTTAACATAACCATAATAATATTTATGATATCATATATGATTCCCTTACAAATTTATATTACCTGTGCATTTGAAAAATCCATGTTAAATTAGTGGTTTGGGTAAAATCATATCAATTATCGTATGTGATTGGACTTGTTGTTCTTGATTTTATTATTACTTATTTCATGATATACCTACTTCCAAAATGTAAAAAATTATTTATATATCATGTATATTTAGGATATATATTTATATAATAGACAGATAAATGAAATGAAATACACTGTTCATGGAGACAGTAGACTGTATGTACGCATGAACGCTGTTTTCATTTCGTTATTGAATTGAATGGAAGTATGTAGATGACACACACACACACATATATATATATAAATACAGTAGTATTATAATGTCATATATTTCATCATTTTTAATTAAATATATACATTATAACCATTCTAAAATGGTTAACATGGAGAATGAATCTCATCGCGTCGTGGTGACGGTAATATGTACGTATGCATCAGTGACGATATAATTCCTATAATTGTTGAATGAAATTGGCGTGGATTATATAATATCTCAGAATTATTATCATGTTATAAAAATCATATATAGCTATTATTTCAACCATTATACCAATCAAAGTAAGGTGGTGGTGGAAAAATAGATTACACCACAGCATGGAAGCGGTATTTCGTTCGTACGCATGTGCAGTGATTTTGTTTTTCGTAGGATGGGTAGAAGGTGAAATAGAGTTGTTTCAAATTTATAATAACATATCAGTATATTAGTTATACTTATGTTATTACATTATAATGAAAAAACTAAATAATAGGATGTAGAAGAATAAAGAAACATTGAAAGAATCGGTATAAGAGATTACCTATTCTTCGATGTGCCTCTTCTAAACCTCCACTTAGGGAACTAAAGATGGACATTGGAGAAGACCAAGACCCCTATTATTTATCTAGGGAATTGGAGCATATAAATTGGTAGGTTTTGGCAGAGATTTAAGGCTAAATGTGGTGTGACGAGGAGAAGGTGGAGGTGCCCCTTTTTAAGAGAGGAGAGGGTCACTTTTGGAAACCTATAAAATATTAACTTATAATAAACACAAACCCCACATAAAAACCGCAAAAAATGACTCAAATATAAATATGATATTCCATATGTTTGTAATATCATCATCCAATAAAATTTAGACATGTTGGGAATTTATTTTAAACCTTATCAACTTGATTTATCTTTATTTAATCTATTTAATTTTATTTGTGGTAATAAAATTCTAAACATTAAATTATTATAAATCATTACTTATGTGTTGTGAATTGTCATCAAATGGATACTTTATGACATTTTAGACCATATAAATTTAAATTTATTATTTGTAAATATTTTTGTGATTTTTAAACAATTTAATAATATTTTATTTTTATAAAATAACAATAAAGTCAATTTTGACACAATTTATTTATTTGAATTTAAATACAATCCACACAGAGGATATATTCGAGAAAAAATATTAAATATATTCCAAACATGTTGTATTCATCTAAAAAATTCATGGAGCACATTAATTTGTTCATATAAAATTTATTAATATATTTTTAAAACCATTTAGTAGATATTTACCTTAATAAAATAATTACTACAACATTTTTGTATAATTATTTAATATACTTATTTATAGCATAAAAATTAAAAATAAAATAATATGATGTAGATATATCTAATATCTTTCCTAATAATATTATTACTCGAATTTATCATCTTAAAATCACACCATTTAAATTGATAAATTTATTAAATCAAGAAGGTGACAACTTTGACTTCATTTACAATAAAATAAAAGTAGTGTCATAATATATATTATAAGGCTCCAAATGGACAACTATTTCACTTTCTTTGGTTTTAATAATAATTACATCTTTTTTATGGTCAATAGTCCATGAAATGAATATATTCCGACCCTTAGTTGATATACCTAGACTTTTATTTGCCCCATTAAATTTTTTCAGGTGTTAGGGTAATTTTATAATCTTCTATTTACCCATAATTACCTGATTTACCTTTTACATTAGTAAATAAAAATTACCGTAGTTACTTTTCATAATATATAAAATTAAATCTATTATATTAACATAATTTGGACATACTGATTCCAAATATGGAATCCATTTTTTCAAATTCATAATACAGAAGTTACAGTATTTAATTTAAAATTAATCCCACTGTTGAGAAAATGAGTTTTAAAAGTTAAAACATTGCAAAATATTGAAATATTTTTACCTATTAATTCAATGTGAAATTAATGATAATGACTTGAATTATATTAAATGGTAAAAATATATTATATTTATACTTTAAAACCATTCAATATTATAATTTAACCATATAAATTATCTTGATGAGAAAAGTAGATTGTAATTAAAATTTACCATATTTTTACTATTCAACAAAATATAAAAGTTAAAAAAAATATAAAAAATTTATCCAAAGTAAATTTTTATATCCTTATTGCAATGAATATGTTTATTTTGTCTAATTGAACTTATAAACGTGTCATAAACTAGATTTAATGTTGGTGTACCATCAAAAGGAGGAAAAACTACAATTTTTTAAAAAATACATATTTTAGCCGAAAAAAATATTTTGTTCTCATACCATGGTCTATAAAATTTGTTAGATGAATTATAATTTCATAAAATTCAAAATTTAGTTACCACTATTCGTAACAACTAGTTTCTAATAATAATATATCATTGATTAGTGAATCTCAGTATTTCATACAAGACAAGCTATTGAGGAAAGTCACTCTTGGGTGTGACACAAGCAAAGAATAGTGTTGCATATACTAAAAGATAATATTATGTTGCATATAGCGCAAGGTAATATTGGTGTTACATATAATAGAAGACATCACTAAAATTAAAAATAATCATTCTCATATAATTTTGGGGTGTTACATTCTACCCCCCTTTAAATGAAATTCGGCCTAGAAATTTGTTGGGGTTAGAAATGGTTTACTATTTGAAAGTTTCAATCATAGAATCCCACTTCTAAAAAAGTAATACTAAAACTTAATTTTAAAAACTATGGTAAGAAACATAATGGTTACCCAAATTAACTCATCCTTTGATTTCCACATAGGAGAACATAGTTGAAAATATAGATATGGAAGAGAAATATAACCATCATGTTCTGATGGAGAGTGGTAGAGAACATGGATATGAAAAATCAAACAATCACAAATCCATAAATTTGTAATGATCTAAGGTACCATATGATTCATCTGATATTAGGGTACACGGGCAACGTTTTTGGTTTTCAAGATCATTTCCCTAAAGTTGATAAATTTTGGCACAAAGAGAAATACTTACTTGATTTCAGTGTACTATCATCATTGGTCATTCCATGAACAATTTACACATCATCTCTTATTTAATGAAATGAAGTTGAATTATTCCTTCTTGAAATGTTATCAGATCATGCGATAAAATGTTAGGTTATTCCATATATCTCAAACAAAAATATATCAAAATTTATTAAATGTACATAAGTCTATATATGGTGATATTAATCATATATGGTTCTAAAAATGGACTTATACTTCATCTATCATACCTCTTAATAAAATAAAACTAGTTTCTACAAACCAGGGACATCCTGTAGGCTAGTGGTAGGTGATAAAGGCCTGTCGCACTTCGGTTGTTGGTTCGATTCTCACATCCTTGTCCCACGCGATGGGTTATCTCCCATCCTAGGGGTTGTCCTTTTTCTAAAACTATACTATTATATCATTTCTGAAATAATATCAAAAAGTTCTGGCCTTGACCAATACTATCTGATGTCTATCATAATCCATTCCATTCTTTATGCTTATCCAAAATACTTCTGTACAATCTCCTATTATAATGATAAAGATTACCAGAGAGGTCATATAACAAGCATGTGAATACCATCATTTATTCCCCATATATCATATGATATATCATGTTGATCACATTCAAAACATGTGAATACCTTAATCATGTATTCTTGAAACATGAATTATAATAGAACCTTAGTGAAAACATGAATGCTATCAAACGTTAACTCTTTCAACATACCAAAATCCAAAATATTTTATATACTCAAACCATGATGTAACATTGTCCTTATATCAGTCATGAGCCTGTTAATACTATCATTTTCCATGTATCCCTTCATTATGCGCATATCATCTGCTTTCCAAGAATATCTGAATAACCATTCATGGATACCAGTACAATTCAACATATACGTTCAAATACTTTAGGAAAAAAATTGTAATAATCCTTAGATGTGTATTTATTTCATTGTACCATTACCTATACAACATAACTCTTGATAAACATAAATCATTCCACTACCTTATTAAACCATTGACTGAGCTTCAATAATTATTTCATCTCACATATCATTTGTAGTCCCTTCATCAACATCATCATAAATACTACCCATACGACGATGATGATTCTCTTCATGAGACTTTCTCTTAGAGAATTGGTTTGCATAAGACCCATACATTCCAAATTTAAAACATTTAACTGTTTTTGATGTCTTAGAAATACCATTATCCTTGTCCATGGTGTTAACTGGTCCTTTTTATTTACAATGGCTAGCTTTGTGTCCTTTTTTTCCACACCCAAATCATCTTCCAGTTCCTTTTAAACATTCTCCCTGATGCCTCTTACCACATGATTTACATGATGTAAATTGAAATTTCTTTCCCCTATGATCATCAAGAAAGTCCATAATTCTCTAATTAGTTGAATAAGGAAACTTCCCAAAGATAAGATTATTGATCATATTATGAGATTGATGATTAGGCATAATAACAATGTTTGGACTCACAAATCCTATTTAATTTGGATTCTCATGAATAATATCATTCCATTGTCCATAATATCCTCTATTATAGTGAATCTTCCTATTTCCAACCATTTTCAATATCCCAAAAAGAATAGCGTGTGAGGAAAAATTCATAATTGGAAAACAACATAATGAAGGGGGTGTACCTTTAATATCTATCATCTTAGGTTTAATTCTATGATCGTTACCATAATTATATGACTATAACATGTACATATACTTAAACGTAGGGACATCCCTATACGTACATTATAATATCTCTGGGTATCTCACTAAAGTTCGCACATCCTAGTTTCCAAAGGTTAACTAAACCATTCCTCTGATACCAACTGTAGAGACCCAAGATTGACGTACATTGGCATTACATTACTTTTTCTGTATACTATATACATAACAAAAACAGACGGCCAAGGACTCTAATAGTTTAGTGTCTTTGGAAACATGGAACAACATCTTCTAGTCATGGTGAAAGATCTTCAACATCTCCCGTATAGATCTTCCCTGTTTATTTTCTTACCTAATACATTTATTTAAATTCTGGGGAAAATAAAACATATAAAGGGTGAGGTTAAATGCTTAGTAACAGTAATCATGGAGAAAATATAACAAACCATATACATTTGAATTTAAAATCATAAAGATATTGTTTAAACATCAAAATCTTGAGCAATGACTTAAAACATGGAAGTATGTAAGGAATAAATTATAATGGAACATCAAGCATGATAAAATAAAATGGGAATAAAAAATGTAATTTTGGAAAACCATTAATCACATGATATGATTTCCATTATATCCAAGGCATTGCTGCCCAGACTATCATAGATGACAAAGTCCCTTACTGAACCGGGTTTACTTGTCTTTCCAGCCCTCACTACTAGAAAAACGACACATACCCACGCTTTTCCAGAACCATGGGTATAGGGTTAATATGTGAAATTATAACCACGGGTTTCCAAAACTGTTCGTATAGGACACCTATATCCACGGTTGTGGAAAAAACCGTGGGTATAGTTTTATTTTAAGACCTATACCCATGATTTTGGAGAATCCCGTGGGTATAGGGTATTTTTCAAAGACCTATACCGACGGTTCTTGAAAACGATAGGAATTGCGATTTTATTTGAAGACCTATACCCACGGTTCTCCATAACCGTGGGTATAGAATTCCCATGTTATGGATAGGAATGAAAATTAGGAGGGACATGAAAAAAATTTGGTGGGAATTTTTTTTTTAAGGTTTAGATTAATTTATTTATATACATATAAATATAAACTTTCAAAATTCCTTTAGCTTGGTTGTTAAACCTTTCTCAACAATTTCTATAGGTCACCTATTCAAATCCCCCTTTCCACGATTTTTGAATTTAAATATCGCCATGGACCATATTAATATATATAAGCAGATGTGTGTATATATAGCAAATATAAACTACAGCTCGGATGGTCCGTTGGTGGGGTGCGACCGCGATGCTTTGTGCGGGTTGCGGGTTCGAAACCCCCTAGAAACATTTTTTGAATTAAATACCTAATATTAAAATATATAGCAGGATGTATTTATATATAACAGATGAAAATCCCAGCTCGGTTGGTGCGATGGTGGGGCACGACCATGACGTTGAGCGCGAGTCCCGAGTTCAAAACCCGACGGACATTTTTTTGGAATTTTAATATCGCATATTAATATATATAAATAGATACATGTATATATACTAGATTGAAGTCTTAGATTTGGTGGTCTGTAGGTTGGGCATGTTCTATAGGCGCAGCGGGAGGCTGGGGTTCGATACCCCCTGGGTGCTTTTATTGAAGATTAAATCCCCATGGTTTGAGAACCGTGGGGTCAACAGTGTGCCAGCATGGTCACACACTTTCCATGTTGTGGCAATCCTATCCCCACGGTTTCTCTAAACCGTGGGTATAGCCCGACCCCCCTATCCCAACGCTGTTCCATCCCACATTTCCCAAAACTGTGGGTATAGCCTATACCCACGGTTTTGGGGGCTATACACATGTTTTTGAACCATGGGTATAGGGCTGTTTTCCAATAGTGCATGTATAACTAAAGTAGATTTACTTGTCGTTCCATCCATTTCTATCTCATGAGATATATATAATTACCCAATTCATTGGAGGGAGATATAGGTCTCACCCATCTCATATTTAAATCATTCTTATGTGTTCAACAACACAATCATAAATCATGCATCATAACCCAAAGAATAAAATGGGTTTCATAAACATCATCACATCTTAACATAATCCATATAAAAAAATGGATATCATTTCATCATAAGAAAATAAAACAACAAAAATAATAGAGACATTATACTTGAAACATAATCATACTAAATAATGTCATCTTAGTTGCGAAATAGTTTTGAATAAACACTGGAAATGAATTCTTGAGGAAAATATCCTTTCTTCTTCAAAATCATTTTCTCTTCCCAAAATACTGTGTGATTTTAAAAGAGAGGAATGTTGTGGAAAATAATATTGAAATCTTATATAGGATTCTTCTTGTAATTAAGGCATTATAAAACTGTAAAAATCCATTCATGCCATATAATTTGAAAAAAAACATTCTTCTCGTACTTTTGTCAGAAAAGTCAAAAAGTATCATATATGGTAAACAAAGGAAAGATTACTTCCATACAATGTGGTAGAAGTCAACAAAGGGTAAAAATGACTTCAAACTTAAATGGAATAATAGTAAACATTTTATGAATTTTTTTTTATAAAACATGGACATGGATGATAAACACATCCCCAGTAAATACTTACGAATAACAATCTTAGATAATAATGAGATTGGAATAATTATCCCTTTTATTATGTCCAATTTCATCCGTTTGTTTCCGAGACTCTTGTATAGTGGGTTTAAAAATATTATTATCTTGAAATAGAAACATAATAATATTTACGATATCATATATTATTCACTTATGACTTTATATTACCCATGCATTTGACAATTCCACATTAAAGCAATGGTTTGGGTAAAATCATATCATTTATTGTATGTGTTTGGACTTATTGTTCTTCATTTTATTATTACTTATATCAAGATATACATACTTCCAGAATGTAATACATGATTTTTATATCATATGTATTCAGGATATATAATTAGATAATAGATAGATAAATGAAATGAAATACACCGTTCATGGAGACGGTAGACCATACGTACGCATGAACACTATTTTCATTTCCTTATTGAATTGAATGGAAGTAATTAGATGATATATATATATATATATCAATATAGTAGCATAATTATGTCATAAATTTCATCATTATTTATTATATATATACTTTATAATCATTCTAGAATGGTTAAACTGGAGAATGAATCTCATCACGTCGTGGAGACGGTAATCCGTACGTACGCACGAGCGACGATATTGTTCCCATAATTGTTGAATGGTATTAGAGTGGATTATATAATACCTAAGAATTAGTATCATGTTATAATAATCATGTATAGTAATTATTTTCACCATTATACCCATCCAAATAAGGATGTGGTGGAAAAACATATTACACAACGACGTGGAGACGGGATTCCGTACGTATGCACGCACGGTGATTTTGTTTTTCATATGATGGGTAGAAGGTGAAATAGGGTTGTTTCATATATATAATAACATATTAGTATATAAATTATACTGATTATTGTACTTTATAATGAAACAACTAAATAAGAGGTGTAGAAGAATAATGAAACTTTGAATGAATCCGTAGAAGAGATTACCTCTTCTTCGATGCGCCTCTTCTAAACCTCCTCTTAGGGAACTAATGTCGGTCTTTCGAGAGTACTAGGGCCTATATTATGTATATAGGGGAGGGGAAAATGGATATTGGCTGGGGTTGGCTGAGAATTAAGGCTCAATGTGGTGTGAGGAGGTGAGTGAGGAGGTTCCATTTTATAAGAGAGGAGATGGGTACTTTTGGAAACCTCTAAAATATTAATTTATAATAAACTCAAACCCCACATAAATACCTACAAAAATGACTCAAATCAGAATATGATATTATATAGGGTTGTAATCTTATAATACTATAAATTTTTGACATGTAGGGAATTTATTTTAAACATTATAAACTTGATTTATCCTTATTTAATCTATTTAATTTTATTTTTGGTAATAATATTCTAAATTTTAAATTAATATAAATAATTACTTATGTGTTTTGAATTGCCAATAATTAGATACATTGTGACATTTAAGACCATATAAATTTCAATTTATAATTTTTAAATTTTTTTGTGATTTTTAAACAATTAAATAATATGTTAATTTTATAAAATAATAATAGAGTCAATTTTTACACTATTCATTTATATGAATTTAAAAAAAATCCACATAGAGGATATATTCAAACAAAATATTTAATAGATTTCTAAATTGTCTTATTAATATAAATAATTCATGGAGAATGTTAAATTTTTTATATAACATTTATTTTATTATTTTTATAACCATTTATTTAATATTTCTTTTAATAAAATAATTACAATGACAATTTTGAATAATTATTTAATATAATTATTTATTGCATAAAATTTAAAAATAAAATACTATGATGCATATAAATATTATATATTACTTAATAATACTTTTACTTGAATTTATCATCTTAAAATCCCAATATTTAAATTGTTATATTTATTATATCATGAAGGTGACAACTTTGACATCATTTAAAATCAAATAATAAAAGTGTCATAATCTCTTTTATAAGGATCCAAATGGTCAAATATTCGACCGTTGGATACTTATGGTTTAACTTTACACGACCAATAAGTTTTGGTTAGGTTTTTGTGCCTTTTATGGTCATTATTAGATTAATAAAATCTGAATAATTGATTTCTTCCATAAATAAACAATTTCTGCATCACTATTGTGTCACCATTAATGATAATTATTTAATACAAAAAAATTATAAATAAATTTACATGATATAGATAATTTTATTAGAATTATGGTGACAATTTATGTTCAATGTTTTATGGTGTGTATGACTAAAATAAAATTATTACACATATAAGATACAAGAGAGTGACATGGTGTCACTTTCTTTGGTTTTAATAATAATTACATTCTTTTCATTGTCAAAATTCAATGAAATGAATATATGCCGACCCAAAGGTGATATGGGTTGACTTTTATTCATCCAATTTAATTTTTTTCGGTGTTAGTATATTTTTTATATTCTTATTTTTACCCTTAATTGCCTGATTTACCTTTGACTGTAGTACATAAAAATTACAACAGAGTTACTATTCCTAATGTCTAAAAATAAAAAAGTATCTAATTAACGTATTTTTGACCTACTTATTCAAAATATGGAATACTTTTTTCCAAATTCAATACACAAAAGTTGCTGTATTTAATTTGAAATTCATCCCGTTGTTGAGAAAATGATTTTAAAAGTTAAAACAATGCAAAAGATTGAAATGTTTTACCTATGAAGTCAATGTAAAAGTAATGATAATGACTTGAATTATATTAACTGGTAAAAATATATTCTATTTATATTTTAAACCCATTAAATATTATAATTTAAGAATATAAATTATATTGATTAAAAAAGTTGTTTTTAACTAAAATTCCGCGTATTTTTACTATCCTCAAAATATGAAAGTTAACAGAAAAATATAAAAAATTTATCCAAAGTAAATTTTTATATCTTTATTGAAATTAATAAGTTTATTGTGTCTTATTGTACTTATAAATGTTTTAAAAACTAGATTTAAAGTGGGTGTTCCATCAAAAGGTTTCGAAACTGCATTTTTTTAAAAATATATATTTTTTTGATGAAATTTATTTTGTTCTCATACCATGTTCTATAAAATGTGTAAGATGAATTATAATGTCATAAAATTAAATATTTATTTACTAATATTCATAACGGCTGGTTCATAATAACAATATATCGTTGTTTAGGGAAACGTAGTATTGCGTACAACACAAGCTATTGAGGAAGGTCGCTCTTGCATGTAACACAAGCCAAGAATATTGTTGTGTATACTACACGGTAATACAATGTTGCATATTGCACAATCTAATATTGGTGTAACATACAACACAAGACATCACTAAAATTAAAAAGAATCTCTCTCATAAAAGTTTGGGTTGTTATACTTAAAGCATAAGAATATATAATGAGAACATACATTTCTATTAAAAAAGTCAAATTGTGGATTGAGATGATGAAGTATAGGTTGCCCTATAGGGTTCCTCCTACACTTTGGAGGTGACAAAAATAGAATTAGAGCATAAATAATATTTGGGGTAGGTTGAATAGTGGACGTTATGTTATCCCATAGGTTACACATGGATTAGGATGTTTTTTCAACAAATATATTTTCCAAAACATGGGTTTTTATCCACTAAGGTTTTAATAGAATGATCTCTTCAACTTTTTAGACATTATAAGATGAGCAACCTGGAGTTAACAAAAAAATGATGGGGGATAGTTTCAAGGATTCAGAACCCCATTAAATATGTATATCATCCACGTATTATAGACATAGATTCGAATATCATTGAAGATATTAAATACTATTAATCTAATTATCTCCCTCTATTTAAAATTCATGAACTCCAAGTAATAGTGCAATAATTTGAAATTAAAAATGTAATATTCTATCCCTTTTATGTAGAGAAAATATATTAGGGAGGAAGAAAATTATTCAAGTAGGGGGAGTAGAAAATTTTAGAAGAAATAGGTAGTTCTCTTTCCTATAAATACATTGATGATACTATGAAAAATGTGGTCTAATGGAAGACATGATGGGACATCGAATTGACATCAACAAAACTAATGCTGATTGCAAAGCTAGTTAGTGAGATAATGTAGGACTCTAGTAAGAGATATATTCCTGACATTTGAAGAAATATTTTATTAAAATAGTCATCATCAACCATGATGAAACATAAATTATGATGTTCATTTATGTGTTCTATTACATTGTAATTTTGAAATCATATTTTTTTGTAAAATCCTTTAGAACGTGTCTCCATTTTACATTGCACCATTATTTTAGAATTAATTTTTTATTCCATTTCATTTAATACATAACATATTCATATTTATTGAGACATTAATCATGAATATCTCAGTATTCATGGGAAATATGACTCTGATAAATAAGATGAATATAAAAAAAATTTAAAATCACTTTATAATTAATATCACATTTTCGTTAATGAAATAATTTCTACTATTTATCTATTTAGTGTGATTGTATTTAGAGGTAAATAGACAATATTTTAAATTGGAGATGGTGAGAGAGTGTGTGTAAATTTTAATATCATTTTATGTTTCAAAAATAATAATCATGAACTAAAGTCAGCTATACACATATCTTGAGAGAGGAGTCAACTAATTTTGGCAGTTCAACATGACGATAAGACGAAACACTTATTTCAACAAGATTTAATAGGGTTAATTGAATTGAATTAAACATATGAAAATTAATAATTTATTTAAACTCTCCTATTTTCATTATCATATTAATTTTTTATATATTCCAATCATACCACTCAAGATAGATTAGTAATTTTATTGTCAATTAAAAAGTGAAAAGCATAAAAACTATTGAAATATTAATATTCTTTTATTCATGGGATCGACCAGCTATTACCCTTATTATATGATCTGGTAGATTATCTTATAATGTTAATGTATATTGGATTTTTATATAACCAAAAGAATTAATTTTATTATCTAGATGTGTCAGATGTTATCACGATGCCATCTATTTTTTCACAACATGCTCCTGACAATGTTATCACCAACATCCCAATTCAAATTTTCAATCCAATAATTCTCATGAAGTTACTTATAAATTATAGATATTTTGGGCCATAAAGATAATGTATGCCTATAGCTCAATCTTACAACTCATTATTTATGATCAGAATAGATTAGATACATATCATTATATAAAATTTCAGTGCACCTTATTGATCAATATTTAATTTAAGAAATATAATATTGTTTACAACATTGTTATTCTTTTACATAAATGGAAACTCTAGTCATTACTTCAAAGTATCGTCTACTAATGATTGTTGAAAACCCTCTTGGGAAAGTATTAATGATTCTCCTTCCCTTATGATTCCCATATATATCCTTACTTAGTCCTTGATCAATGTATTGCATTAAATCCTCAACATTAATAGAACACCATGATAATTACTATTAAAAGCATCATTGAACTTATTTTTTCTTAATGGGTGATAATGAATCGAACAATCATAGTTTTTACTGTATTTATCAATATCCATTATCTATTGTTGATTTCTTCTTGAGTGAGTATATGATTTTAAACATTAGTTGTTTGTGAATATATAAAATTTTTCATTATAATGATATTTTCTTAATATAATTTGATAAACATGAATAGTATATAATTCCTAATCATATGTAGGATAATTATATTCAAGAGTCTTGTAACTATTGAAACTCATTGGTGATCACCATATCATTTTTTCATTTGGACGCAATAATTCCCTTTTTGAGATGAAACATTATATATATTAAAACCTTCATCAATAAATGATAATGTATGAATATGTGCAAAAAATAACCACATTTTAAGATATTGGAAAAATTTATCAAACTCAATTTTTTAGTTAAACATCACTCTTTTTTAGGTTAACATTGATTCTAGATTAGAATGTCATAATTTATTCTCACAATCCTTATATAGTGTCATTGTAGACTAAGGAAACTAAAAATCATAATTTCTATTATAGGATTTGGCCACTGCCCTATGACATTTGTCTTCGAAGGATCCATTAATATTCCATTATTGGTTATGATGTGTCCAAAAAAATGAAACTATTTATAACTAGAACTTCTCTATGGTGAATTTACAAAAAATATTCACCTTCCCTATACAATTTAATTTGAAACATAAATGACATGAATTCTCATTGAAACTTTTTATGTATATCCAACAATCATTAATAAATACCCCCAAATATTTATCAAGGGAATCATTACAAACTATATTCATAATATCAATAAATATTTAAAGAAAATTATTCAATAAACACAGTCAAACAACAAAAAAAAGATCATATGTTGTTAGGATAATAATATTCTATATATCTCTTCTCTTCAACCTCGACATATGCTTCCACAATAAGAGCTCAGTCATTGATAAGAATTATTCCCCTTGAAGGTGATCGAATAGATCATAAATCCTAAAGAGAGGGTATTTGTTACTTATTGTGATCCCATTATTCTCTCTATTATCAATCCATAGTCTTATAGATCCATCATTATTTCACACAAAGGGAATTGTATTTCCCCAAGGAGAAAAACTTTGTCAAATAAAAACATATTTTGAGAGGTCATGTACATTATTCATTATATCCACTATAACTACATATGTTATTATACATTTGGTTTTAATTATTAGTTTAGATCTATGTATGAGTTCAATGGATAAATCTACCTCTTATTCAAGTGGTGGTCCATGTGACTATTTTGGTAAAAAGTAACTATATTCTAGAAACATCCAGCCATTTTCTATCATTATACATTATTTCCATCACCCATTAATCAAAACATCTCCATAGAAATTTATATGAAATTGTCCTCTAGAAATATATTAGTATAGGATATATCAAATTTCAAAATAACTCTAGGATATTCATTCAATTCCACTATAATTTCATTACTTCATCAATTGATCATAGAAGTATAAATAAAGAGAAAATACACCTCGAGTATATTGTTTAATTCACCCATTAAATTGAATCCTAGTTTGGTGATGAGTTTATAGTCACTAAGGATGATCCTGTAGTTTTTATTCCACATTGATGCGTGGATAATCAGTCTATGTGTCATAAAAAATAACTCAACTAATATTATTTTAGTTTTTTAATATATATTAATTGAAAGTCTATATGGAATGAAGGAATACAAATAACTAGAGTAAAAAAATGTACCTTCTAGATTTTATGGAACAATGAGTGTACATTTACCCACTTAATTTGGAGATTGTACATCAACTATTGTGGTTGTAATGCCCAACCTTGATCCATTTACAGTTGATGAGGTTGATGATGGTTACCATCCATTATTATATTATTTGAAAAGGGATTTTAAAAGATCCCATTTTATCTGAACATTACGCATTGATCTTCAGGTTGTTGTAGAACTATAATCCCATTTTCATTTCTATTGACAATTTGAGGCTTCACCAATCCCTGAAATTTCCTATTTATATGGACACCTCATTTGAACATGTACTAATTTCAACTAACATTAAATTAGGTTCTTGATTGTTTCTTCACACATTTGATGCATGTGGGCAGTCATAGTATCATTCAAAATCATCCATGAAAAAAATTCCTTGATTTTGGTTCAATTTCACTCATAGTTTCAATCATTCCATGATACTACTAAATCTATCAAAAACACATTTCAACATATATATTGAAAACCACACTATCTCCTCATATCATTCATAGTCATGATATTCAAGATTCCTCCACAGATAGTCTCATAGTACTCGAAAAAACCTATCATCCATTACCATGAAATAAATAAAAAGATGGAGGTGTGTTGAGCCTATCTTTTAAAGTTAATTTTTTTTTGATTCTGACAGATTCATTTTTATTCAAAATTATATCTAATAATTCCTTCAAAAAAATTTCACATTAAATAGGAATAATAGTTATAGAAAAAAATTCATGGACACTTCCCATTACATTACATTAATATAAAATCTTAAATTCAGGTTCTTAATCAGTGTCCACAATTGGTCACCCTCTCTTTCTATGAAGAATACATCCAAGGTGACTTCATCTAGCTATAAAAATAGAGCACATATTTTTCATTTCTATAGTGTTATATCATTGTTCTAAAATTAATAGATTGAATGATATGCTAAAACAAGTTGGTAATTAACTCATAAAGGACTCAACTTTATTTTTTTCCTTCAAGGTGAATATAGGTTATCAACATAATTTAGCTTGTTATTTATTACCTGAAATTGTTGAATAATCATCTTTATAAAGTTTTCCTTTCGAAAATCCTCCATATTAGAAAGGTCATACTGGATTTTTTGTCTGCACTTATGATTTATCTGGTTCCTTATATATTTTTTCATTTTTCTAAAATCTGAAATCAATAATGATAAATGTGTTAATTTTCTGACTCATGAAATTCTAAAAGTATTTTTTGTCATAAAATAACATACTTCAAAGTTGTTATTATTTAATATCCTCTAATAAAATTTAAATTTTCTATATATCCATCATAATGGTTTCCATATGTTATGTGACATGCCTAACTTATCCACAAAGACTGTCAAACCAGGTTTGTAGAAAGGCTTATTTCATGAACTACATGAAGATTGTATTAGTAACCAATATTCATATTTTAGGGTAATTACACCAATAAAAAATTGTACTATATCCACATCCACTTGTAGTATCTATATATAGATTTTATTCCTTTGAATCCACTCTGTTTAAAATTATCCAAAATTTCAATATGATTTCCTATATTTATAATTACCAAAACGTTAATTAATAATGTTTTCATGTAATAATTTACAAAAATAACTAAATCTTAATTTGATACCAAAAATAGAATAATTAACTTTTAATAGAAAAAACATTATTACATGGTACCAAATGTAACAACTAAGGGGATCATTATAGGTGTATATTCATTGAAATTGAGAATATAATACGTGGAAAATATAAACATTATTCAAATAAAAAGGAATGGATTCTTCATATATTCATCCTAGGTTAGTTTTAATTTATCTCATATCTTCATTAAATACATAAAAATAAATTAGTCACCATAAATCTTAGTAAGTGATGAAAAAAAATTCATATCATCTGATAATGAGGCATAACAATTTGGATTGATAATAATAACATATTGAATATCATAACAACACGATTAGGAATCCTGAAATGGAAATTTGGTTAAAAAATATGGAAAATTCATAAGTATATCAACATGGTTTACCATCGACGGGACATAAACCTTATTTAAAAGGAAATTCACCAATACATCATAAAAAATATCAAATCAAATGATTATTTATTTACCCAATACGTTGGAATGTTATCATGGTGGAACATACATGTGTATAAATTCACATGTTCTATATATATATATATATTCAGATGTTATCATCAGGGCACGCCTCATCATGCTTCATGTTAGGACGCTCAGATGATGGTCTATGTTTTTCCCATATACCCACTATTAAATGGTGGGCTTTATCCATCACTTCTTCGGGGACATTTTCCCCATGATCAAAATGAAATTATGGGATGTGGGTCTCTCCATTCGTGGATTCCTCCTCAGAATTCATCACCCATTCTGGGTCTACCTTAATTATTATGATGTTATTCATGATACCCATTCCTAGTTCCATCACATTTTGTATTCTATTTAATTACACTAATTCTATGTGGACATTAGAAGGGTTCTATCAAGGGAAGAATCGTTCAGTTAAAAGAGTAGTCACACTAACGAATTTGTTGAAATTATTGACACCGGATCATTGGGACCCCTAAATTCATCCATGTCAAAGGGACTCTCAAGGATGTTAAAACAATATACTTCCCACATCGCTCATGGGGAATATTAATCTATAGGCATGTCTCTATGTTTTTCCTTGGGATAAAATTTTTACCATAGGCCTGCCACGAGTTAAAAAAATGCAGAGATAGATTAGACTAATCAGAACACTAACATGACTGGATTATACAGAGATCCTATCCTTTTACATATAACCTTACATGAATTTAAGCATAATTATACATCAAAGCAGAATCAAGGATTGTAAAGTCTAGTGTCATGGAAGACTAGGTACATAAAACTAAAAACTTGGAACTAAATATTACATTTCTCTATTTAGTCATCATAAAGATCCCTTAACATCCATTGTGCACATACATGTTCATATGATAACCTATGGATAACAACATCAAAGGTATTTTCTAAAAACCCAGTAATGTAATAACCATAAGAACAAAGCATTAGCACAAGTAATAGAAGCCATGACATGATGATATAATAAGGAATTTAACACATGTAACATTAACATATAAACATAGATTTATATAAACATGGAGTCAATGAAATGTGGCAGAAACATAAAAATGATATTAGTGTGCGTCAAGGCTAACCACCAAAATCATTTCCCATAGTATAACAAGCCAAGCCTAACAGCCAAGACCGTTGCACATAACATCTCATCAGATGTAACATTACCCATTTCATTAAAGCGCTATCTAGGTGCACCCATCATAGATTTTCATGACTATGTTTTCCACATAAAGAACCATACATAATCAATAATACATAATCATAAGGGTTACCCATGGAATTATTTGGGTACCACAATCATGTCATAAAGAATAAAAAACAATCATATCATAAAAGATTCCATGAATGAAAGGAACTAAAATATACATGGAAATTCATAAGTAAAAATAGTAATGTATCATGGAATTTGATTTGAATTAGAAGTTACCACATGTAAAAAATGCATTCAAGAAATTTTAGCATAAATACATATTTAGTGGTTTTAAGGAAAATACTAAAGGGCATTAAAATAAGAAAAATGAGCAATACATTATAAAAAAAATAAGTGAACCCGGAAGGTTTTAAATATAAGAAAAACTTTTTTATAAAGACAATGGTGTCTTAAAACAGGAGATGGAGTGAACAACAAATCGGGTATGAATTCGGGATGTTCCCTCAAAACATGTTTGCTTATCTAGAAGTAATATGGTGGGAAGCACTTAAAAACATGTATATATCCAAAATAAAATAACGAATGGAAAATTATACATGAGTTTGTAAAATTGACAAAGTATTTAGAATATGAACATGTGAAAAATATATATCCTCATTTAGGTAAAATTAATGATAAAGAATCCTCATGGAATAATGGAGGTTCTGGTTTATTCCATTTTGGAATATCAACATGGCATTATGGGTACTTAAGTGGGATTATTGAGAGAGAGAGGGTTTCTCATCATTTAAACATCATGTGTAAAGTATAAGGGAGGTGATTAATCATACCACATCACTAGTAATTATGAATATAATAGAATAACATACAGGACAATCTTGAAAAAATGTGAAATAGATAGGATCCCTTAACATAAGACTGATAGTGATCTCCACATGATATTAATAACATGAATAATCTAATTAGGTTCATTAATTAATAACTATAGATCCAATCATATGTTTAAATTATTTATTATAATCTTTTTGATGAGTTAAGTGGTTAAATTTGATAGATTAGGTTCATTTTTGTTCTTTTTTTATCGGTCTACTTATTTTAATGAATGGATAATCATGTAAGATTAAAGTGGTTACCGAGAATTGATGTTATTAAGAATTAGTAAAAATAAAGGATATTACATGGTTGTAAATTTTATTTGGTTACTTAGAGTGACGTGGAATCATTATATAAAATTTACTGATAACCTTGTTGGGTCAATTCACTATTTTTCCCATAGTGAACATGTTTTCTTTTCTAAATGAAAACCATATTTAGAAAAGGATTACATAACCATAGATGAGAAATAATACATATATAATGGTTTGGATCAACCATGAAATATTTTTTGTGACTGGAATTTAAAATGGTGTCATAAATTTCAAACCTCTAATCCTTGAATGTGGTAAATTAACGCATCTTAGATGGTGTCTTTACAACAAAAATAAAATAAGGTTAAAGGAGAGATTATTATAACTTATTCCATAATCATAAAAACATAACAGTACAAATATGGTAATAGATTTTTCATAAAATTTGGATGAGGAGTGCTATGGATAGAAAATTAAACAATAGTATTTGAAATGAAATTAAAATATTTGAAAAGAGAAATTTACCACTTGAATCAATCTTCCATGAGAGCCTCTTAAGGGGAGAGGATTGGGTCATTTGAAGAGAATAAAGGAAATTTCATGTGGGGGTGGATTTTAAAGAGAAATTTGGATATAATATTTGGATGGAAGAATGTTTTATTGTAGTGAAGTGAAGAGGTAAAGAGGGCTGATATTTATAGTGGAGGGGAGGAGGGTTTTCATAATATTTAATTCCATAGATTATTATTTTTCCTAAATAGTAGAAATATTGATGATTACATGCCCAAAAATATTAATAATTTCACGTGAGTTCAAAATTATTGGGCTTACATCAAAAAATCATCATCAATAACTCAATAAATATAATATTTAGCATTTATCGTAAATTATCATATTTTACTATTCACAAAAAATTCAATTATTTTAGAAAAATCCCAAAAAATCACCCAAACCACTTTGTCAACATTTAGAATCCATAAATAAAATAAATATTATTAAAAATAATTTTCTATTTAGGATTAGTTTAATATATATTTAAAATCACAATTTACTCGAAAAAAAAAAATTTTAAAACATTTATTTTCTCATTCTAGATATTGGTATATCGTAATTCCACTTGAATATTATTCAAATACAATCATAGGTAAGGTTACTATATATTAGTGTATGTCACTATTCATAAGGGTAATATTACTATTTATAAGGAATGTTTACTATTCATAAAAAATTATGTTAGTCATATTAGAATCCATATAACATAATGATCACAACAGTGTATGTTATATTTTTGAAATT
Source organism: Viscum album (assembly GCA_963277665.1). Taxonomy (NCBI): domain Eukaryota; kingdom Viridiplantae; phylum Streptophyta; class Magnoliopsida; order Santalales; family Viscaceae; genus Viscum; species Viscum album. The sequence continues at coordinate 756,552,851 of OY728161.1, forward strand.
CAAATCAGAAAAGTGAGAAAACTATGTTTAAAGGTCACTTAGACCTTTTTATTTCATTATGTTGTGATTTCATGTGATTATATGAACTAATCATAATAAGGAAATTTCCATTGAAAAACATTGGGTTGTTCCAGTTTATGTGGGTACATCTCTAGTAGGGGGAACGTGGTGGGTTTACCATATGGATTGATCAGAATTCCTGATGAGGGTATACTCGGTATGGTGTGTCGAAAAAAGAAAAGATGTTTCACAATAAAGGATTATATCTACACCACAAAGGGTGGATCAGAGGGTTGTGGGTCCCAACAAAGGTGACACCAAGGTTTTCCATTGGCTAGGATTGAACCTCATGGGGGCATCCTACATATCCTATATAGATGAATGGGATCAAAAAGAATGTCAATAAAAGGGGGGATTCAATGATTATACATGTTTAGTGACCATGTTTCTACAAAGGGAAATGAGATTAATTTGGATTATGCATGGTCAGATTCTCTGGTGCTACAACGTACAATGGGATGATAGTAGCTTATGAATGGTTAGCAGGTCATAGGGATGGAATGAGTTCACTGGGATGTGGCAGCCTGAGTAAAATTTGGATCAATATGATGTTAGTGTCATATAATTGAGATGAATGGAGTCGAACTGATATGAATATGCAGTCATTGGTCATGAAACATAGGGTGCTTTACTACTTATTATAGGTGATGGGAATCAATGTCCATAAATATCTAAAATGGGGTGATGATTCACCAGAGAGGGCGGCTCACGAAAATGGATGCATGGATTGCTAACCAAAGGAAGTGGAACCTCCTGGTATGGGTATGATCTTCCTAAACCCCAAAGGCTCAAAGGATAGACCATGATGCGAAATAGATAAAGGGATTTAAACTCAAGGAGGCTTCTTACATATCACGGTGGCTAAGAATTAGGTCTGTGTAGTTTAGGATGAGTCATAGATAAGGGCTGTATACAATGGATAACAACCGATAGACATTACGAGGTTTACCCATGGTCAGTTTCCCATCACATGATGGATACTCATGGTCGGTGGATCATTTATTTATTATGTGGCTTATGCATGGTTAGATTCATTGGAAAAGGTGACATGTTTTTCTCACTTATGCATGACTAGCATCTCGAAGATGTGGCTGGATCAGAACACCCCTCAAAGATGGATCCATATGACGTGTCCCAAAAAATCAATTTGTTGCATTTTGAGGCTGTATCTCTAGGAGGGAGAACCACTTTTTACTGTTGGATAGGATTGATCCTCATTAAGGCAACCTATGTACCTGAATGGGATCAAAACCCATGTAGTTTGGAGAGGCATACATGTTAATGTCATGCGTGATGATGGGTGAACTGACGCTAAACTAACTGAAGATAAGGATTGTGGGGAGATATGTTCTTTAACCTTGGAGGGGCTTCCTACATTACTTGTATAGAAGTCATTGATCAAATACCATGTAGTTTGGTGATGAGGGGCCTAGGGATTACACATGGTAAGCGACCCAAGGAGGCTGATAGGTCATATGCATGTTTAGTGGCCCATTGTTTTGTGTGGGGTATTACATTAGGCCCACAAGGTTAAAGACATTGATAGGGTCATGAATAAAGATATGACTGATTAAAAGAACAGACAATTTTGATCTTTTTTCATTATTAAACAAAACTATATTCTCTCCCCTTCTCAAAAAAAAGTTTGAATAATAATTAATAATTGAACATGAATTAACAATTTTATATTGTTCACCCGCACTTTGATACATCGATGGAGGATACGACGTCAATTCTCCATTGTACCAAATCCACTAAAATTGCACAGTTGTAACAAAGATCATAGTGGACTCATTATCCCACCTAGTTTACAACCAATTACAATTTGAAAGCAAACTGATGTATTAAGAAAAGTGTTCACATTGCATCTTTTGATGATCCTATTTTGATTTCAAGAATCAATGTGTTTTAAACCACATTTAGAGTATCATTATTTTACACATTAATCATACATATGAATACAAAATTATCATAGATCACTGGGAAATCACTTCTGAACAATTTTCTTGATTCACGATTCCTTTGAAAAGCTCTATATTTCACAAATCCCAACCATCATTCATGAAGAATCTTACTACATAATTATCAAACATTACTTCCTGAAGAAACTACCCACATGATGCACCTAAAATTCAGTCAGCATTTTATTTCCATTGTGAATTCTAACACTTTCGTGAAGTTCAAAACATTCGGTTGGCTGTAATAATCTTCACTAAGTTTCTCGCTTGAACCATATTCATAAACCACCTTCCTGAACCCAGATAGATAATTTTTATTTAGTCAATATACAAATTTTTAAGGGGGTGTTGTGGCCTATTTATAAGTATTTCCACCAACTCTAGAACCTCCCATGCTAGGTCAACACATTTTCAAGGAGAAACCACTTTTTCACTACAATGCTCCCATTTTTTTGAAGCTTCACATAAATATCATGTTTTCTATTAATGTCATAATCATGGAGCCTTCTTTCAAAACATCACTCTGTTGCAATGCTGAATTCATTATGCTTCACAACTTCTTTCTTTGTGATTCTCGTCATAGTCGTGAAGATCAACGTCATCTTTCTTTAATCATTCGTAAAACACTCTAAAAATTCCCATATTATCAAAATTAAATCCATTGCCATATTCTGATTTGGAATTCAAGATAATGAAATTTCAAATATGATACCCAAACTCAAAATTTAGGTACCTAAAAACATGGAAAACACATGGAAACTACTGAACTATAGAATCCTGCTTTATCAGACACCAACCATCCTCATTCCCAGTCTTTAAGCTTTGTCAACAAACACAGTCACAACCAAAAAATACCAAAATGACTCCTAGAGGGAATTTTTCTAATAGATTATGGATGGTTAGAATCCCAAAGATTATTTTAGGACTTAAACATGGTGAGTCTCCCAAATAGGATGTCACGGTCATTGCTTTCACTAATCCCATGTGTGTTATGACTGGTGTGTGAAACAAGATAGATCCTCAGAGTTGACAATCATGTCATGAATGTTGTGACAACGAGGGAAGGTAGAGGATGGGACATACTCCATGAGGTAATCCCAAGGATCATTTCAATATATATGTGTAGGATATGTACATCTTAAATGGAGCACCCTATCATGGTGTGTTGGGGATTAAGCTGAGAATGCAGGAAGCAGACATGGAGAGAAATCCCAATGGGAGAGGGGGAGAGGGTGGGAAATTATTATATTCCTCCTCCAAATCCCCTAGACATGCCACACGTGTGGTGATCAATGAATAACATCATCTGTTAAGGATGTGAGGTTCTTTGAATTTTAATGTCTTGCAGCTCATAGGATGGAGACAGACTCTTTATCCTCTAGAAAAACATAACTTCTACCAAACCAAACATGGGGAAGATAATTCACATGGATTGCCCGACAAGATTAAGGTGGAGGAGTGGTCAATTTAGAGGCCTATTCTAGCATGGTATTTATATAAGAAATACCCCTTATTTTACGTATGAAAATAAGAATAAGGTATGGAAAACAACATGGAACACCACTATGGGTACCATGGAATCACTTTTTATGAGCATAGAGGGCAACACAAGAGAGCAGTTTATGAATCAGATGGCCTTTCTAAGATGGGAATCATAAATATCCGGATCTTTTCTTTGTGGAGGATCTAAACAAAGGAAGGTAATTCTATCAGCATAGCGAATAGGACCTCTACGAAGGGTGGAGCCTTGTGAAGCAAGACGACCATGCCGAGGAATGGAGTCTTAATGTAATTGGATGGTGATTTGTGAAGGATGAATTCTCTGCAAAGACACACGTTCCAAAAAGGGATTCCTAGAATTTCCATTATTGTAGGTATTCATGAAGGGCATCCCCACATGAAGCAGGGGTAAATTGATACAAATGGGAAGTTGGTTTGTTGTGCTCAAGTACCTTGGGTGAGGTATTTTCATGATGCTTTTCAGAGCACATGAAGCATCATAAATTGAAGTATTGGAAGGAAAAATTCATGGAATAAATCCTTATAGGGGGGATTGGGTAGAAAATTTATAGGAACCAGGCATATCAATGGTTTGAGGGTGCTTCTTGAAGGAAATGGGGCTTTACGATCGAAGGAATCTTCATCGAACTTGTAGAGCCTTCTGTCACTACAAATCTATGGTCGTGCTACTTTTTTCACTAATAAAGTAAACTATCACAACTCCATGGTGTTTGTGAAAGAGTCCATTATGCGGGATCCTCACCATTTGCAGTGATTAAGGGCTTTTTGATCGAGCCTAGTGTGGCAAGAACCATTGTAATTTTGTGGATTTGTATGTGGGGACATTCTATCCCGAATATTTTTGGCCATCCTTGATCCCCCATGGTAATTGATTTTCGTATATTCAAATTCCCTCCCACTGATTGGGTGCCCAACAAAAATGAGTGTTTGATTATGAGGATTTATTTCCAAATACATGAAGATCAAGAAGATGTTTTGAGATTAGAGATTGTGCAGCACAGGGTGGGAACTCCAAAAATCTCAGAGCTACAGAAGGTGCCACAATGCATGCAAGGAATCCCCCTATAAATTCAGTTCATGGGTCCCCCTTTTTCCACATCATACCTCTACGAACATGTTCTCGAACTCTTTAATCACAGATCTCCAGTACACAATACGAACACTCTATGAGAAATGGGTTCCTCATATATGTGCTATTCTAAAACATCTTAGTCAATCATTAAATCATGAATCATTATTTTTATGCAATGTGTGTAGAGTCTCTTTAGGATCCGTGACCATATGCTCTGCGATCATTCTTCACAAACTTTCTATGAAAATAGTGAAGAAAAAAACCAAATTATCATGAGAACATGCCAACAAAAAATCCTCTCAAGTGGTCAATGAAGATGCTACCTGAGGAGAGGAAATGATGAACATTTCTCATCTTGGGTAGTGTCTGTGGAGTCATTATAACCTTGATTCCATGGTTGAGATGCTAACAGAAGGGAAAATTTAGTACTCCCAATGAAAGAGGATGACGTTGTATGATTTTTGGATAAGGGGTGACATTTTTATCCCCAATGTGAACATGTTCAAACCATTTTACTAGATTAAGGACACTCAATGTCAGTATCAGTGGTTAAATACTCCTGATATCTATACATAGAAGGACCATTATCCTATTGAAATCCATTAACTTCACAACCAGATCAATATTGTTTATGGGAAGGCATTTAAACCAAAGGTGACTCCACAACAATACAACAATATTATCATGGTAGGCATATGGAACCTGAAGAAAGGGTTGACCAATAATTGGGACCTACTCTAGGGATCAAATTTATATAGGAAAGGGCATGGGAATACAGGTTGTGTGCATATTGTGATGAATTTCGAGAAGACATGCGTCATGTTTTCTTGTATGGGGCTGCATGGAAATCTCAATTCCACTTCTAGAAACTAAAAAATGTGATCTTGGAACTATTTAAAATGTGTTTTTTGAGTAGAACAACTTTCCATATTCACCACGGGGAGGTCTGAATCAACCTCTATGACCACCACCTTCATTCATTATTCCAATTTTGGGGGCAATGTATGAGTAGTTCCTCCCTTCAAGAAATACATTGGAGGATCTGGGGTAGATTCCACATTTGGAAAAGACGATGATGAAATTACTATAGGGAAATGATTAATAGTCGGTGAGGGATATCCACAAAATGATGTGGTTCATATATTTCCTGAATATCCCCCAAAGAAACCTACTAATGGAGAGGATTCAGCCATGATGTTTTTTGTGAGGCCTCATAGATTCCCTAGAGGGGATCATCATTTTAAGGAATGTTTATACTAGTAAATCCTAGATGATAGCCAATGGAATATATCGGGGTACAGTGAAACACCGAGCAGAAAATGGTGGTTAGGTTTTCTGGGTATTTCTCTACCCTGATTTTCTGGTTGATGTTACTGATTAGAGTTGTGCACATGGGTGTGTGGAAAAACACATCTATTATGGTTCCCATGATGGAAATGGGGCAGTGAGTCAACATTGGGGTATTAGTACTGGTAAAGCTTTATAATGTGATTTGGCACATTATTTATAGGGGAAATCCACAATGTGTAGGAGGACCACTTCAATTTCTATAGAGCTCGAGGGTAGAAGAACTGTGTTCAGGAAAATATATGAACCCCATTTTCCCTCCTGAGTTAGAATTTCGACCAACCATTCTAAATGAAATGGGGATATTTCAAATCATAATGAATCCACTAGCGGTGTGGAATAGAATCTGAAGGGAAAAAATTGAATTTCAACTCATTACAACTGATAATGGTAGTATTCACATATGATTTAAAGGGAACCAAGGATCATCAGCAATATCTCTTGGGCATCTGAGATAGAGTTCTAGTGGCACAAGTAGAATTCAATCATATCATTGAGGAATACACCCCAAATCATGTTGTAATTAAATTTTTGTGTTTTCAATGCCTTACTCTAGGATTCTACATATGGTTATACCCTGAGGATCACCTATTGTTGATGAAGCTATTGTGAATCGTGTTCTAAAGGGATGGAGAGAACACGCAATATGAGCTCATTCCTCCTACTGCTGCTTACGAAAAAAATTTAGGAGTATGCGGAAACCTATAAGGAAGCCTACGTGGGGGATATACTGAAGCATTTGACTACCCTTGTTAATGATGGGGTTCCCCCTCAAGCCTGAGGTCACGGTTGAACAATGGAGATAGCATATCTTGGTGGTTGGTTAGAAGCACATCGTGGTTGATAAGATATAACCATGGGAGGGAAAGAAATTCATAGGCATTCATTGGGAATAATCGGAAGGAAAGTAGTAGTAGCATACACAATGACCTCAACTTAGTATAACGTGGAGGAAAAAAGGCCATCAAGAGGGTTCCTTAGGATAAATAATAATGATCCTAGGAAGATATTGCACGGTGTGGTCTTTCTTGTAGATTTATTTTACCTAGTGGCATGGAAAACCTAGTACATTAACAAGAAATTACATAACCCTTCTAAAATGTGGGTTCACCATAACAAATTTTGATTGGAACATTCAGACATCGACTATGACAGGGCAGTATTTCTGGCATCTCAAATAGAGGGGGAGAGATATGTGGCTGAGCTAGGGGACTTATTGCAATCCCGGGGCACCCCACATCCAATTATGGACAAGAAGAAATTACTTCTTCACTGACCGTCCCAAGCACAACTGTATGTTGCTATCCTGGAAGAGTTCTTACCTCTACCTGATTGATTAGAAGAGTCCTAGGGATAAGATGCAGACCGAAGAAGTCATATGATGTAAGGGGAGGTTTTCGTATCATATATTGTAGAATTCATCGAAACTCTTGAGGTAAGCTCTAACCCATTCCATTATACTATGACCTTAGACACATCAACCAGGTTTCAAAATTAAAATTTTTTCTTTATAGGAGAGTATTATAAAAATTACCCCACCCCATGGGGAAATGGATGCATGGGAATAAGATATTGGAACTTCATTAGCTGTGATAACGAGCATTGTTTCTAGTAGGGCTATATAAACCTGGGCTTCCATTCCAGAATCTTCGCAGTTCCCAACCATATACGGGGGCTACGTTCTAGGATTCCAAAATTGAAATAACTCTAGTGAATGATGAAATATTTTACCATGGAATGTCTTCTACTAGACAGATATATAACTACATTCCACCGAACCAAGACAAATTGAATTGAATTTCTCATGATCTGTTCTTCAAGAAGCAGGTGAACTACTAGTGAGGATGGTTAGGGGACTTGAATCTAAATCCATGACGGGAATGCCAATTTATATGGAATTAGACACCTAATCTAACCAGGATATTGCAATAAAAGATAAAATGATAACCACTTGTGGGTTGAAACCTAAACATATCAATGTGGAATCCATCGATTTAGATCTACCACAAGATATGGAACCTAGCCCATCTGATTGAACTCTATAGGAGGACCCTGTTGTCAAATTTTTGATTTAATTATAGGAATGGTAACCTACTGACCCAAACGAGTTGGGTGAGTGTCCTTCTGATATGGAGGACAGTCGATATGTCCATCGCTGGTCATGGAAATTGATCATGTGCTTCATCAACAACATTCCACTAGTAGAGGGGATAAGACGTATGAGGTCACTTAGTCTTTTGATATGAGAGTTTTGTACTGCAGGGATGGATGAAGAAGGACCACATATGCACATCCAGGATTTCCTTGTTGAAAATCAATGGGGAAATGTTCATTATATTAGTGTTTCAATGAAATAGATAATTTTTTTATCATTCTGAAACATCAAGAGGATAAATAGGATACCCAACTCATAGAATCATCGATTAACAAGAACCCTTCTATTATCAACCCCCAATTAAAACTCAAATCACGATAATTGGTCAGGTAGAAGAAGGCCTAGAGAAGCTGAGGTGAGAATATCATGAGGTGGATGATATCAGATTTTAGAAATAATGAGTATAAACCAAGGCCGATGAACTTCTCCACAAATATAGTTAAGAAATAAGGGAGCTTGGAAGATGACCAAAAATCATGGACAAAACACACTAAATTGTGGCATATTTGAGACACTCCATTGAATGGGCCAATCTTTAGGGACTTTAACATGTCAAACTCAAAACCCAATTTTCATTCATTCTTACTCCATTAATCCATGTGCTTGGAAATCATGTCACAATCCTAGAATATCACATCTAGATAATATAAATTTAACAACTGATAATAAATCCCTAAGAAAATGTAGGTTTTGACTATTGTATGACTGAAGGGATGAAAACATAACTACTCCCATTTTATATGATATGGCCAACCAATCCTCAGACACTCAGGTTTTGAGTGACCACCCAGAGTTTTAAGACTGAGAGAGGGGGTTTGTACTAGATAATATTGTCCATAGAGATTCCAAATCACATTTCTCAATGTTCTCTAGTGCACAAGCTTGATAACACTATGGGAATTGAAATGAATATAAACTAAGGAGAATGATATTATTGAAACATAATACCCAAAATATGTAATTTATTGAGGGTGGATGTTGATTAAGGATTAATGCTAACCATATTAAAAATGGATCATCCATGTTTCTCTATTCTTAAATGAGGTTAAATAATCAAGGGACAAATGATGACCATGTTCAAAACATGGGGCCAAACTCATAGTGTCATCTTATTAACTCTGGAAGAATAGAACAAAATGGTAGGTGGGCTTTAATGTTTAACATATTTATCTTCAGGGGGTCCCTTCAGGCGTGAAAGAGGATGAGGTTCCAAAATAAAGGGCACAAAAGGCATGATGATGGAGTGATGGGTTTCTTGAATGGATTAAAGCACTCTTGATATTACTCCACCATGATGAAAGAACATTGGGTGAGTATATCAATCTGAATCAAGATCAAACCTATTCCAACACAGGACCAATCTGGTGAGGACTAGGAATTCCTTGTAGATTTACATCATGCAAATTTGTGTGATAAGAATGAAATTTATCATAATTAAATGAGGAGATGCATGGAATAGTTTAACACCATATTACTAGAATTACGCATGCAGTTTTCAGTCATACTTCCTAGACCATGGCCCATATTATAATTTCATGTAACATAGAATTGGGGCTGTTAATTTATAGAGATATTGTTTGGACTGTAATCTAGGCCCAAGGGAATAGAATGTGCAATGAACTTATGGCTATTGATAGTATGATATTTTTGGGAGTTCCTACATATCTGATACAGATGGAAATGAAGTCTCACATTGATCTGGAAAAACAATGTGGCGAGAGACAAAAACATAAGGGGGAAATCCCATATCATGAGGAAGTTGAAGCATCCCATAATTATCATAGGGATTCCTGACGTTGTTTACGGTTTGTCATAGTTTAGATTCATTCATTGAGGTTATAATCACTTAGTTTATGGTCATTGTTTTTAGACCATTGGTTTTGGGTATGGGACTATAGTAAATATTTATGGACATCACTATGTATCCTATAAAAAGTGGAAACATTTCATATGATGTTTTTAGAGTTATGTGATGTTTAACATCATATGATAAAGATTTATGTTGTGATTAATTGTGTTTTCATTCTTTATGGACATGTAAACACCAATGGATAAATTTGTGGTGTGGTAAATTACCCGATGTTAGAGAGGACTAATAAGTCCACACCTCATCACACATTTGACAATAGGGATCCTTGGAAAAAATACCAATAATGGGGAGTTATTATTCTTCAGTTGGACATAGGGATAAGATCTCCAGATGTCACTATGTATCCCAAAAGTGAATGAGTCATGCCACGTACGGTTCCTGGAGTAGTTCTACCCTAAAATTATTACTAATGCATTGAAATAAGAGGCATTTCATATATCTTATTTTCTATCATGTAAGTTTTGAGAGAGAATGGTTGAGGATGGATAGTCCTTTTGATTCAATAAGAAACAAGTAGTATGAAGGTCCTGAAAAATTACATGGTGTTTAACCACCATATATGGTGATTCCTTCTCAATATAGGACACAAAAATTTTGTGACATTTTTCATCATACAAAGAGGATAATGGTATCATAGTTTAAGGTAATATGGTAAATCTATACCATGGACATTAACATTATACTGTATGGATGTAGTGGTATAAAGTCATGTGGTATGTGGAATGATAGTTAAATTCAACATGGTTTGAATGGAGGATTGATTAGTTTTGGTTCTTAGAGCTCAGACCATAGTGTTGTGCAGTTATATATGTGGGTATTACACAACCAAAATACATAATCCCATGTGATCCATGATTGGTGTGGGAAGAATGGGGTGGTATTAGGTTTTAACCATTACATGAGAGAGCACAAAAATAAAAGGGTAATTTCATGTGGGAAAATCCAAAATATTATAACATTCCTACTCTGCATATGCATATATACGAAGGTAGATAAGGAATGGAAATTATGAATAATTGCACCCAAAATTTGGGACATAATGGGGCAGATATAATCATTGTAGATAGCAGCTGACTGTGTTCAAAACATAGTATCCATATTGTATGATAGGGGATAGGAAAACAATACAATGGATTGACCAATAACTATATTTTCAACATGATACTTGTATCAAATTGATTTTTGATATCCACCTAGGCGTTGGAAAAAATGATAGGTAATTCTTGAGGCTAAGAATCCATGCAGTTTTTTTTCCTTTCAAATGTGAAAGATGATGTAGTCCCAAATAAAGGGAACACATGAAGCATTGACGAACATGTGTAGTTTTACAATATTCAGTAAGAAAAAATGTTAGGAGAAGAACCCATAAGGGAGGTATATAGTTCTCTCAATGGAGGAAAACTAAATGGACATTGGAAACATGATGTGTATGAGTACAAATAAATGTTGAATGGATAAATGTGTTGGTGGAAAACCAATGGAAAAAAGCTCTGGGTGTTACTACATAAATCAAAAGGATGTGAATCTTGCCATATTTAGCTCTGAATAGAATCCATGGAAAATTTCCAACCCCAGAGGGGGAGATATTCTCTAAAATTAAAAAAATATTGGTTGAAATTTAGTATACAATATTGTGACCTTGGTCACTAAAAAACATTTTTTTTGTCATAGATTTCAGACCATATAATTTATAGTTTAATGTCACGTGCATGGGACATGACTATGCATTTTACTGTCATGCATTATGGATGAATAAAAAGAGGGATATTAAGGGAGGTTCATGGTGTGGTTCTTCCATAAAAACAATTTGAATGATGACCTATGGAGGTCCCATACAACACCACATACTTCTGAGAGATACCTAGACAAATAAGGGGGTAATGATATTAATGATCCTACAACTAGACCCAAGGATAAAATGTTTATGTGTCCATATGTACCCAAAATGGTGAGGATCAATCCACAAGTCATTCGTCAGTGTGGTGTGGATGATGTCCAGTGCAAAATGGAAAATGTTTCACATGTGAAATCATCATTCTGTTGTAATTTTCATCATCATATATCAAAGATGTAGAAGACTTAGTTTAACATCATATGATAAAGAAAATAAATATCATAGTTTAGGGTCATAGTGATCTGACCATGGGGTGGTAATTCCAAATAAAGAATGTGTTTTGTGGCACCATAGGCAATGCTAACATGAATGGTGATCAAAGAGGTCTTAGATGGCACCACACACTAAGAGGAAAAAATCTTTTAGTTTTAGTTCACAGTGTTTCGACTATAAGAAAATGAAATTTTCATGTTGGTAGAAACCATATCAAAACCTTTAAACCCATTTGAGCCATTCATGGTTTGGTATACAAGAGCCAAAGAATATCTTTACAGTGCATGTATTCATGCGATAGAGGAATAGAGGTGTGGGGTTTATGATGAACCCAAGACAATGGTCTCCCACCAAAAGTGTATGTTAAATAGAGGGATGAAAATGATGGTAATGACAATAAGTCTAGACATATTAATGTGAGAAGGAATGTAAATCAGGAGACCAAAATTTGGGATGAAAAGTGGTTGGAGTAACGATGGATGATAGCTAATGATAATGACTGAAACATAGTATCCATATTGTGTGACTTGGAATGGGAACAAACAATTGAGTAATGATCATTGACTATATTCAAAATGTAGGAAATGTATAAAATTATCATGCGAGATGCTCTGAGATGTTGGCCAAAAATGGTAGGCGACCCTTGAGGATGAGCATCCAATCCTTTTGGGGCCCCTTTTAGATGTGAAATATGATGGAAACCCATATAATGGGCATGAAAGTCATGGATGTGGGATGATACAATGTCCATGTATAATCCAAAACTCAAAATTTCATAACACACCATATATAAGAATGTTGATGAGGCGAGATAGATTTCAAGGGACTGACCTAGGGGAAGACCAATCAAGAAGATGAGTGAGGAAAAGATTGAAAATGGGTTGATGAACCTAGGGGTGGACCTAAAGACAAACAGTTTGGGCCTTCCTATATTTCATGTAAGGGATAGAATCAAACCTTGCGTAGATCTCAAAATTCCACGCAGTTTAACATCATGTTATAAGGATGTATGTTTTCAACATAGTTTATCGTCACTCATCTAGGATAGTGGGGGTTGAATAATTTCTTGAAGGTTATGTGCATGGCATGGTAAAAAATACAATGTGAATGAGGAAAATAGAATTGCACACCACACCAGACACTACCATGAAAACACTCATGGAACATTCCTTTATATCCATCCAAAAATGACGATTAATGATAAACATTTAATATCATATAGGAAGGATGGGGAATCTTAATTTCAGGTGTTATGGAGATATTTTAGTTTAATATTGTAGAAATCAAACCATAATATAAAATTTAAAGGGCCTAATCGTTTGGGGAACCTAGGGCTGGACTCAAATAATAAATGATCTAGAATTTCTATATATTATATGAGGGAATGAATCAAGCCATACATATATCATGAGATTTCATGTAGTTTAACATCATTAGGTAATGATGAAGAGGGTGATTTATACAATAGTGGGTGTGTATGATGTTGGAAATGGAATCAATGTAAATGAGGAAAAAAATTCCTCACTAAACAATTTAAAATCCTAAGAGGGAACTTGGGCCAAAGGATAGGCTGAAAAATGGATGAACCTAGGGCTAGACCTAATGAAAAAATGTATGTGCATTCCTATTTATCTAGTGAGGTATGAAATCAAGCCCAAAATAGTGCTTGAGTTTCATGAAGTTTAATATCATGTAGTAATGTTGAGAAAATGGGGTTGTACTCCTAAGGGAGGCACATCATGAAGACATTGAAAACCCCATAATAATGAGGACCCAATAAGTCCACACTACACCACATGTTCTTGGGATAAACATTATGTTGAGAGATAAAAAATGGAATAACATGGTGCTGGACCCAAAGAAAAAATCTCTGAGAATTCCTCTATATCTGGTGAGGGTAGGAATCAGGCCATATGTGGTTCTTGAGTGTCATTCTATTTATGGTCAAGTAGTAAGGATGTGAAAATAGAGCATGTAGTTTATCATCATGTAGGATGGTGATATTGGAATGTTTTACTAATTTCATCCTGGAAAGATAATGTTATTCATTTTACAATCTTGCAGTAAGGATGTAATAGATTAACATATTGTTGGATGGAAATGATGGGCAGTTTTACATCTGGTAGACGGGACAAGGGTGATTATTGATTCGTGTTGTATAGAAAGGACCACAGGGCATGTTTTCCATTTACAATGTAACACCATATATGATGAAGTCTCCCTCATGATAAGTAATTCTTGAGGAAATTGGAATTGTTTGGAGGAGTAATTCCTTCTATATCCATGATGACTAGAGAGTGTGATTCAATATGGTAAACCTTGTTGATGATATAATGTCCCACCCATTTGGGGTCCAACATTGGTGCCTCCCTACCATGTAACATCAGCATCCCTATGGCCAATGAAATTTCACCATGAAGGTAGGAGCATAGATGAACTTATTTTTTTAATACAATGGAAATCTTTATCTGGTGCCTCGCCAAACATTTCAAGGCCTGTATCCTATTCCCAAAGAGGGCATCTAGTTCATCCAGATAGACTTTGGTTACCTTTTCTAACATCTTCATGTCATAGAAGGTCGTGTAGGGAGACAATAATCAAATCTCATTGGCAAGTACTACCACTTATACATACACTAGGTAATATAGGGTCATCTAGGTGGAATTAGAAGTCATTCTTTGATAAGACAAGAGAGTGTTTGGGATATTTTCTTGCCAACACTTGTTGTTTTGGCCAACGATCATCTAAATAATGATATAGAGGGTCTTTTTGAACCCATATATCTACCAATTTGTGTGGAAATGATGTAGAGATGATTTATAATACCAGATGATGTACATGGTTTAAAATTTATTCATCTTGGAAACATAGAAATTAGTGATGTTTTTTGGTGACAATGTCATGAGGGACTCCAAATTGATATATAATATTGGACATCTTAAACAAGATGATAGAACATGCCTTGACATCCATAAACAGAATAACTTCTACCCACTTGGATATGAAATATTTGGAAATTTGGATGGACCTGCACTGGACATCTATTGATGGAGTATATGGTCCCATGACATCAAGTTCCCAAACCACCAGGGGCCAAGAAGTAATGGTAGTATAAAGTGGTTCCTACAGTGGATGTAAAAAATTGGAATTGATTTAAAATGAAGGGAACTTCTTGGATAACATGATACAGTCATGGACCATGGTGGTCCAGATGTATCCCAACCTTCGGATCTCATGTTAGAGTTCAAATCATACCTTCTGAACTACATTAGAGTTAGAATGATCTTCATGTATAACATGGGAAATATCATCTACTTGAATAAAAGGGAGGAGAACTCCATAGAGTCTCCAATATTATAGCATCTTATAATAGATGTAACCACTATAATGCGTGAACTATAATTAAAGATAACAAATTTGTTCACGTACAACCTTGTTTGCTAATTGAATATTGTTGGCACCAAAAATCGGGACAGAGAAGAAGGCAAAAATAAGGATCTGTTGACTACCTCGCGAAGCTTTTTCATGGAGTCCCCCCCAGCAATGTGGCCGTTGTAGAGCAAGGAGGCAGGATGCTCCGCGAACTCATTTTACATTTTTGATCCCACCACGAAGCAAGGAGGAGGGATGCTCCACGAACGGATTTTATGTTCTTGAACCTGCCGTGATCCATGGAGGCGGGACGCTCCTCGAACGCATTTGACATTTTCTAGCATGATGTGAAGTAACCAAGCCCCTCATTGGACCACGTAAACTCCGCTTTGTGGCCTATCTTGACAATAAATATCAGTCTCCCACTGATACCAAAGGTTATAAAATCTAACCTTTCGACATCCCATCCCTCAGATCACGAAGCATCCTTCTGCTCTGTGAACCCTGAGCTGTACGAGATACATGTGCTCCGGGATGAGCCTCCACTTTTTCTCGTTTTGATCCCTTCTTCTGAGTGGGATGTCTTTCATGAAGCCTAAGGTCCTTCATGAAATAAGGGTATCCCCAAGGGGACCTGATTCGTCACGAAGAATTTATGCTTCGCGAAACACCCTTCATGTACACAAGATCACTATGCTAAGGCATGGTCACTGTACTATGCGATGCACATTACTTCGCTACACATTGCTTTTCTAGGAACCTTTTCTCCATGTGGAAGTGCTCCGCGAATTCCATTCCACTTCCCGAAGCACCTCCCATATGCACCTCAGCCTTATGATGAGGCTAAGGCACCCCACTTTGCGAAGCACACCCCTTCTCAAGTTACCTCTACCATGCGGAGCAACAGAACATCACAAGGCCCCTGCCTATAAACTCTTCTGATTTGCAATTGTTTTTCCTGTGAGGCCCTCCAAGTTAACATGAAGTAACATCAAAGTACCTTGGACTATATTTTCCACTATGTTTCTTCGCCTCATGCTTATTTTCATAGGCATGCTAAAGGCTATTACTTATTCAGATAGCAACACTAATGTGGGCCCCTCGATGGTTCTCTCCATGACACTCCCTCACCATGGCTTTTATGTCCCCTCTATACACCAAGGAGAATAGGTTACTGGCTATGTAATTCCTAGGTGTGTGGAGAAAACCCACCTCATCCATGCTGTAGGACGTTAAACTACCAAGAAACTTCGTCCTCAACACAAGACATTAAACCGTGACCCCACTCCATGCCTTGCATGTGGGGTACCCACACCTTGGACATTCTCCATGCCCACCGGTCTCCACAAGGGATGATATCCTCCTTATGGGAGTGGCGTTTTTCAGTGGGGGAAAGGTGACCATATCGGTGTAAGCCCCAAGCCTTCTTGTAGGAGGCAGCATCCCTGGTCCTCCTTTCATCTTCGGTCACCATGTCCAGTGAAGGGCATGGTGGAGAATAGTGCTTCTCCTATGTTCAGTCCCAATTCCCTCACCCCCTATGCTTTGTCTCCATCGGGCCTCTCTCTTGGAGTATGTTCTGACTTCTTGGTATGCTAACTATGTGTAAGCCCCACATCACTTCCCATGGACGCACCTTTCACGACGTGATAGTTAGGTCTCTTGTATCTCTTTAACTCACACTAAGCATGTCTCACGTGGGTTTAGAGTGAGTACAAACCCATAAATCTTCCCAACCACTGGAACTATGAGGACTTTGATCCGTGCCAAGGCAGGTTACATAGGAAGTCTCCATGAGGTTCAAGCCCAACTTCACCAGAACTATGAGGACTTTAATCCTTGCCAAGGCCGGGTATGTAGTAAGCCTCGACGAGGTTCAATCCAACCTTCACTACCTGAACTATGAGGTCCTTGATCCTTTCCAATGCATGGTATGTTGGAAGTATCCATGAGGTTCCATTCCACCATCCATTGGACTGTACGTCCTCCTTCACGTCGGCCCACCAACACCATGGGCAGCATATACTGTAAGCCCCACCCCAATATCCCAAAATTATGTGGTCTTTGATTCTGAAAAGACATGCTATGCAGGAAGCCTCCCCAAGGATTAAGCCTAACACCCAGTTGTCCTGACCCCCTTCACGTTGTTTAACCAACACCTTGGTCCGCCTCAGATCATATGCCTCAAACGCCCTACCCGAACCTTGAAGTTTTAGATCATTTCCAAGGAAGGGTATGTATTAAGCCTATATGATGATCATTCCCACCATCTATTGGACCCCATGTCCTCCTTCATGTCAGCCCACCAACACCCATGTAGCCTAGAGTGTAATACCAACACCCAAATCCTGAACTACGAGGTCTTTGATCCTTGCTAAGTTTGGGTACGTAGGAAGCCTACGCGAGGTTCAATATCAACACATAGTTGTCCCAACACCCCTTCACATTGGTTCAATAGCCCCTTTACCACCTAACCTATAGGGACATTGATCCTTGCCAAGGCAGGGTACATTGGAAGCCTCCACGAGGTTCATGCACACCTCCTGGTCATCCCGACACCACTTCATGTCGGTTCACCAACACCTTGGGCCACCTCTGAGCATATGCCCCAAATGACCCATATCCTAAACTACGAGGACTGTGATCCTTACCATGGCAGGGTACGCAAGAAGCCTCCATAAGGTTCAAGCCCACCACCCATTGGACCCCAGGTCCACCTTCACATTGGATTCCAACAGTCAGAACTATGAAGTATTTGATCCATGGCAAGGTGAGGTACATAGGAATCCTCCACGAGGTTCAACCTCAACACCCAACAGTTCAGACCCCCTACATGTCGGTTCACCCCTATCCCACATGAAGTTAAACTTTGGACCTCATTTAGCGGTAAGTCATTGTCACTACAGTAGTAAGTCGTTGTCACTTCGTTCAGCGGTATGCCATTGTCAATGTAGCGGTAAGTCATAGTCACTCCATTCAGTTGTAAGTCGTTGTCACTACAGCGGTAAGTCATTCTAACCTCAATCAGCTGTAATCCGTTCAAACCCCATCCTACGGTAAGCCGTTGAAAACACCAAATGGTATTAAGTCTTCATCATACGAACTACGTGGACATTGATTCCCTACCATGGGAATACGTTTGAAGTCTCTTAGAGACTCAATCCCAAAACCATCGTCACCCCCATGACAGTTCCATCCCATTCACCATCCAATTCACAAAACCTTCCATCATCCATCCTGATTCTTACTTGGGCTGCCACATCCCGGTGGGATCATGCCACCCCATTACCTGTTCCCACAAACAGCTCTTAGGAGGCCAACCACACGATGGCCCCAATATTGGTGTCCCCTCTAGAGGTATCCTCCATCTTATCCACTCTTGCCAGTGTTCTTATCATACTGATCTATCTCTGATGGATGTTAAACATGTGGCATACCCCGTGCTAATCATGGGAAGCTGAAGAAATCCTGAGATACATGCCCATGGAATATGATTCCCTGCGTTCGATGTGGTGTGACTCAGGCTTCCACACCCTCGAGAATCCCTATAATAAGGGACAAAAGACAGACATGCCAATCCTCCAGCATCCAGACACGCCAGTGATGCCCCATGGGACTACTCCCATAACTGATTGTTTTTCCCTTACCAAACCCCTCAAAATTTCCTAATAGAAAAATCAAAATTAATTGGTGTCCATGAAGATATGGCACTATGAAGAGTTTCACGAACAACATCTTATGTCTATGACAGAGACCCAAACTAGGTGAAAAGTTTCTAGGAGGAATCCACAGAAGGAAGAACTTGCATCCCATCATCTTGTTTCGATCAAGGAGAAGACATCCCTGAATAAAGAGAGGATGACACCCGTCTTTTGAAATCAGGAATGTGGGAAAAAAATCCATGCCCCTCATCCCTAAACGAGACGGACGTGTGCGCCCCAATGAAAGCGTCAGAAACAGAAATGGTGGACCCGGCGTGAAATTCTTCACCATAATATGTAGATTAGTTGTGTTAGGTGAATCAATGGATTAAAGTGTCACCAGATCCAGATATCCAGTGCTAGGTCCCACAAAAAAATAGTGACTTGGCCTAAAGCTCACCAGAAGTTGGGACAGTAGAACGTTGGACATCCCGTTCTATGACGTTGTCTGCATGAATCCCTCTTACCAGTCACGGATGACGGGATGACGCTAGGTAATTGGTCTTCAATTCCTTTTTCTTTTAGCAGTGACGATTTCATCTCCCTGCTTCTCAAGAATCAGTTTGGTGCCACAAGAAAATGTTCACTGTCTTTCCGTCTACGCAGGGGGAGGGGCAACACCATCACATCCGCTCCACGTGGCTTCACCGCTTTCGCGACGGCCTCTGCGTCCACTATTGTCGGGCTCCCATGCCCCATCTCCCCTTCAAAAGTTATCCAACGATGGGTAATTAATGACCTCATGTTTCGTTATAGGGAGGAGGGCATAATCCCAACTCAGGATATGGTGTGCCTGGATCTAGAGGTGTCTGCACCTCGCCGTAAACTCCTCCTCGAGGGCCGCACAAGGAGCAATTTCTCCCCACCCCGACATACAACTACTTCGGGAGCCTGTCCCCAGAATGCTTTGACGACTCACTGCCTTACGCTAATGTTTTAGGCAACATCTGGCCTAGCCTAGTCAAAGCCCCAATCTAAGGTCTCCCACCCGGTCACATCAACACCACCTCATGGTCTTATCGGAGGAGGAGAATGTAATCTATGCACCTCCACCACCTGCCTCAGCCAGTTTGACCTGACTCCATCATTGGGCATGAGCTGAGGATGACGCTCGCCAAGGGGCGTCAACGTCGACGGCTACTACGGCCCGAGCCACCGCCGATGTATACCATCTTGTCTCTACATAAATTGAGCAGGGGAGCTTATACGCCCAATTGGGATCGAGGCCCTAACCGCCCCACAGGTAGGTTGGGTTGACTCTCCTTCTCGCATGCACGAGTAGTGGTCACCGCGAACCGACCTGTAGTGATGCCACCTCATACGGAGGTCATCCTCGTACCACCACCACAGAGAGCGTGGTTCTTCCCCACATCGAGGCTCTGTAGGGAGGTCCGCCCCTTGCCCCCCAATATGAATGATGGAAGCCCTGTGGTAGTGATACTCAGTACAAAAACCTCTTCTGTTCCCATTACACTGGGTATGGGGTAATTCCACCTACTCCAAACTGCCGGTGCAGGGAAATTGCACATCTGGTCTCTCTCCAACATGGGGATCCTCCCTTCATCCTCTCCACCGCTTATGAAGGTCATCCTTGCCTCGGAAATCAGAGGGGTGAAGGCCAGCCTCACTCCACCCACACCGAGCATGGAGGTCCTCCCCATGATCCTTTTAGATTCAGTGGAGTTTTTTACCTCTGTAGTGATATTCATGGAGGTCCTCCCCATGCCCACTTTGACATTTGTCTCGGTGCTCCTCGCACCTCGAATTTCATGGGAGAAGACCCTCTCTTCCATAGCACCAATGCGTCTGAATGACCCCATGTCAAAAATCATCCATGCCCCATGGAGCCATCCAGGGGCAGGAAGGAAGGTTTCCGCCACCACAAGAAGAATCCTGGGAAGGCCCGGACGGATATCAAACTGATCCACTTCTCATACTCTGATGCAGAGTATGACTCATCTCGGGAACCCTTTTCTCGCTCATCCGAGTCATGGGTTGGGGCAGGGTTGAGGTGCATTAGCCTGGTGCTCTAGGAATGTGAGGTCCACAGGATTCCCGCCTCCCTCCGCAGGTATATCTAGGAGGATTAATATCTGGTGACCCCACAGGTTACGGTCATGAAATCACCACCATCGTCACTAGAATCACTTTCTACCTCCACAAGAGTTCACGAAGACTATTCTGGTGACAAATGGTAGCAGAATAGAATTGCGGCCTATCACCAGCAGCCTAGAACCCTAATCCATAAATGGTGACCTTTTTCCCCACTTATCACGACGTAGTGGATATGTTGCTACTCTCTCAAGTGGACAGCCAGAGAATTGGCGGCTAGTCAGCCCATTCTTCGTATTCTCCAACGTCCGACCTACCGTCCCAGTGGTCTGCCTCACTACCACTACCAGTTCCGCAACCACACCTTGTTTTCAAGTGGGAAATCACGGGCCAAACCATGAATTTGTGCTGAGAAGCTTCTAGGGCATCCTTGCAGCCGGCCACTTCCCTGAGAAGTTCTGGCCCATGACAGCGCATAATTTCTGCATACTAGAGTC
Source organism: Viscum album (assembly GCA_963277665.1). Classification (NCBI taxonomy): domain Eukaryota; kingdom Viridiplantae; phylum Streptophyta; class Magnoliopsida; order Santalales; family Viscaceae; genus Viscum; species Viscum album. The sequence goes on from OY728161.1 coordinate 756,574,563, forward strand.
CCTCACCCCAGATGAAGTTGAATGTTTCTGCTACACCCTCTAGGTGACAAATTTCAGTCTCTATCATTAGCATTTTGTTTATCCAAGGAGGAAAATGAATTTCAAAGACATCAGTGAGCAATGCTGTCTGGTCGTTCTAGTCGCACTCCCTGTGCCCCAGCGCCCTGAGTCACTAGGTCACATTGAAGCTCTCCAGTAGCAATGCATTCAGAGTATCAAGGTACTTCGCAAAATTATCCAGGACGCTACTCCTAGATGAAAATACCTGGCTGGGGGAATTATGCTACCCTCATCTTCTATCCTATCAGGCGGAAGCCCGACACTCTATGCGATATTGAAGACAAGCCCCGAAGATGGGTCACGGTCAACATGGCCAACATAGTGTATGAGGAGGAAAAGATAGATCTTCGCGATAGATACGTACCCATTGTGGGTGTACCACCTTTATTGGACCCATAGAGGAGGATTACTCATCAATAGTGGAAGCTCCTAGGTCTCCCTGCATCCACGGAGGCATTAATACTCTATAGGAATTCTGGTAAGGGAAAATATCATGTCAGAGCTATCAATCAATGTGACCCGTCCACCTCAGTTCATAATATGGAGGAGGACACCGAGAAGGCCATGTTTCTGTAGCAACATTCTAAGTAGAAGAGGTTAGTCAATGAACTCCTGGAATATTGCGCTGTTTAGAAATGACCCGAGTACGGTGATCCTAGGCCGGGGCAGTAGGGACAGGAACAATTTCTCCTTTGTGAGCTGGCCCTAGGAAACCCTGATCATGCTGCTCCTACAGACAGGTCTGAAGTCAGAGCTCACTGAATGAGGGTGCGGTATGTCTCACCAAACCCTCCCGAACAATGCAACAATCCAAGGAATCCAGCCCAGGTTCCCCCAGCTGCCCCGCAGGCCGCTCGACCAGCCGCTCCACGAGCTGCTGAGCCTGTCTACCATGTTGATGAACCTAGAAACGCACTCGTGGTTAGGGATCACCATCAAGACAGGGACCCAGTACTAGATTATCCTATGGTGGCACTCATAACTTGCCTTGAGGCATTGTAAATGCGATAGATGGAAATCCCAGCAGATGGAAAGCCATAACTGGCATTGAAGGATGATATGTTGGTGCCTCCGGGTTTCGAGAATCCCACCTTCTCCCCCATTAATGGGACGGGGGAACCACCGCAGCATCTAGACCACGTCAACTAGTGGTGTGGGACCATGTTAGGGATTTCAGCGTAGTAGAAGGATTCCAAGCTCTACTGTTTTGATCAGATGTTGGAGGGGCCGACGTTCATCTGGTACAACAAGCTTCATGTTGGATCTGTGACCTGCTGGGATGAACTTCTCATGGAACTCCTCTACCATTTCATCTCTACCATCTGGAAAACTAGCATCTTGGACCTCTTCAAGTGAAATCAAAGTCCTAATGAGTGATTCACATACTTTATCGCCCGGTGGAAGAAGCTTAAATACTTCCTTGACATGCCACTGACTCCGGAGAAACCACTGATGATGTGTGTAGGTAGCGTCATGATGGAACTTGTTCCTTCTTTGATCACCTAGAACTACCCTAGAGGATTTTGAGACTTCTCCGACAAGGCCTAGTGCCTCGAGGAAACCCTGAAACATTCCGGCCAGACATGTTGTTTTCCCCCTATAATCCCAGTGAGGAGTGCTACCAGAGCCGAGCCTGCCACGGTGGCCGAAATAGAAGCCCCCAAGCAGTTAGAATTGCTACTTGTAACACTAGCACCGCAGCCTCATAGAGGCCCTCCACATCAAGTATAAGGCCCCAGCCTTAAACCTTACATAATCTTGAGTTATTACAAGATTTCATGTTGAGGATCTTTTCAGTTTTAGATATTTAGAGAATTAGATCATAAAACATTCATTACATTCCACATTTAAACAAAGTGGTTACATAAAAGATAGTATTCATTTTTCCCATCAATGAAAACATATTTAAAATAAAACATGGATTCTTTCTTGACACTTCCTTGACACTATCATCATATCATGTACCATTCCCTTGACCTGTGAAAAACATTTCAAAAACATGGGATGGTCATAAAAAGCTCAGTAAGGGATATAAAAATATGGAAAGGAAACATTAGTACATGTAAACATAAGAATGAAATCATACTTTACCCATAAAACATAAGAACATTAACATACCTCATAAAATCATGAATAAATCATAGAAATCATAAGACATAAAGGTAACTTGAGGCATTCATAACATTCTTACATCGGGAGTAACCCTCTTGGTTACGTTTGGAATACCCACCACAGTATATTCCCTAAATCTCTTCCGATAAACTTTAACGTTTCACTCCGTCGCATTACCCAATGCATTAGAGAGCTATATCGGGCTCACCCACCCTTAGTTTATCACGGAACCACCCGTCTTCATAACAATGCCCAAGAACCGTAACATAATCTTATCACATAAAACATGCATAAAGGAAACATAACATTTCCACCTTTCAATAACAAGATATCAATACAACACATTGATATAAAAACATTATGAAAACCATTTTCAATATCAAAATAAAAGAAAATTAAAACATGGTATTTATTTTTTTCCTTTTAAAAAATAAGGTATGGCTTGTAGAGGAAGCCGAAACTCAAATAATGGTCACGGCGGCAGAGAAGTCGTTGTCGCCGCATACGTATGAAAAAAACATTCCCTTTTTTCGTTTAGTAAACGCTTTGCAGAAAAAAGGGTCCTTTCGAATAAACGTAAAAGTAAAAGGGGTTTATACACCTTATAAAATAAGGTTGTTTATAAAACTAAATATGCCTCAATGAATGGAGATTGAGACGAAGTCCTATACAAAGACGGTATCCTTGGATTAAGGATAAATCTATTACATAATTATGTCTCACAAACGAATACACCAAATATAAGTGGATATTAAGTGTAACAAAATTAGAGGACATTCAAACATATTCATAGAATTTCATATTCAAGGAGTACATGTTTATCCCAAAGAATCAAAATTGGGTTAAGAAGTTCCCTTGCAAAAATTTGATAGCCTAACTTCGTCACTTCAAAATTCAGAGAAAGAGTTGATGAGAGATAAAAAGGGTATCTCATCACTTGGACATAAAAAATACATCAATAAGGATATATAAGAACATATCCCAACATAATAGTATGTGAATTAAAAGACATATCAAAATAAGTCTTTTAAAAAGAGGAGGGTGAAAGGATCCCTTACAGACTTGGGTAACTTTCGAAACATACACCCCGTGAATGAAAGACAATAAAACATTGATGTAAATACTCATAAATGAAATTATATTACACAATGAGTAAAATAATGGTCAGTACATACACCACTAAAAGTAAATTGTGGAAAATGTAGCATAAATCCCATGGGAATAAAAGAGAGATTAAAAATCCCTTATGAAAACTCGGCAGCCTAACGGCGCCACATAAAACTTCCAAAAATGGATTGATGATATCAAATAGGCTCTCTCATCATATTACAATAAAATTTACAGCAAGAGTAATATAAAAGAACAACCCCCATCATAAAAAAGTGGTGCTTAAAAGAAGTAACATAAAGGAGAGTACTTAATAAGAAACAGAGAGGTTAGATCTCTTACGAAAATTCAGTAGCCTAACGGCGCCACTCAAAACTTTCCAAATGGATTGATGAGAGAAAATAGGGTCTCTCATCATATGAACATAAAACATACATTAGGTATAATATAAAAGAACATCCAAATCATAAGAAATATGAGCTTAAAAGGAATGACATAAAAGAGTGTACTTAAAAAAAGAAAGAGAGGAGTAGGATCCCTTACCTTAGGTCCGACTTGACTCGATCATTCTTTAATCTCCTGAATAATAAACATGAGTTAATTTATACTTCCTTAAGAACCGTTTTTAAATTTAATTATTCCTTTTATATCACTTATTACCATGTCATGAACACTATGTTATTATTTAAGTTAATAATGGTTGTTTTAACGATCATTGGTACTTGAGTCAAAAAAAATAAACACTTTATAATTACAAGTTGTTCATGTCGTAAAATATCCATTATATCCAGAATTTTATTCATGATGTAGATATAATATATATCATATATGTCCAGTATATTCATGCATTTATAATATTACATAACATTTAAAGTTAAGAAATGAAATGCACCGTTCATGGAGACGGTAAGCCGTACTTACGCATGAACGCTACTTCCATTTCTATTTCATATTTAATGGAATTAAAACATAATGATAAATAATAGTATTTTAATTCCAGTATGGTATCATATATAATATCATTAAATATATCTATTATACGTACCACATATGGTATTAACAAATCAAATCACTTTGAGGGGGAGGTAGTCCGCACTTCCTAAATTGAAGATATCGCGTATACCCATAACGGAAGCCATAAAGGTATGCCAAAAATGAGAAATACAGAAGCTTAAGGAAAACATAAACATATTATATATCATATATAAATATAGTGTCATCTTAATGGCCACCATTGAAGGTATTAAAAGAATGTTTAACAATCATCGTTTTGAGAGGCAGAAATTCGCCATCCACGGAAATAGTATGTTCTTTAACCATTAGATGTAGGTGTGTGTAAGTTTAGCTCGAATACATCTTATAAAAACATCCTAGTATATGTAAGATACTGTTTTTGTTACAAAAGAAATGAATAAAAAGAGTTTAGGGGGTTGGAGAAGCAAAATAAAACAAAATAACACAAGTGAAGACATTACCTTAAAATCGGGTAACTCCCTTTGGTTTGAGCTCAAAGGATTCCTTGGGAAGGCTTCTTCCCAATGTGAGGCTTCAAGGAGTAATAGAGGGATGTGGAGAGACAAAATGGGTAGGGGTTGGCCGAGCCAAAGGCTTTGGAAGTGTGGGTAAGGAGGTAGAGGTGGGGGGCCTTTTATAAGAGGAGGGGAGGGGCACTCTTGGAAAGTAAATAAATGTTACTTTATTTTAGAATGTGTTTCGGATTTTAATGGTCCCACATTGATTTTTTTCGAGGATAAGGTGATAAGGGTTCGAAATACACCCATCCAATAGGTTTTGGACATGTGTAGGTCTTAGATTTTACATTATCATTCCATTTTATTTAAATCGTTAAATAATGAGGCCATCGCTGCATCATCATGATGTCATACATAATTTAATTTATTCAATGTCTAAAAATAATAAAAAAAGACTATGATGTGGAAAAAAAATTTAGCTTTCCAATGAATTTTTATAGTCAAAAATATGACTTTTATAACCCCAAGTAAAAATTGTTTTAGTAAAACATTTCATGTTTGTACCATTTTTACTTTAACATTAAATAAAAAGTTATTTATGTCATTTCCCCACAAAAGTGGCTCCATTGGGTCCCCAAGTTGACCCATGGATTTTCTTGGTCGGCCATGACACATCGAATGAGGGTAGGACATGTTTCATGCTCATCTCTTATTATTAAAATATTATTTTTACCTTAAACTACACTAATTACCTCTAATCGTGATTAAAAACTTAATAAGTTATTATTCACCAAAAAATTATTTTAATCCCATTGAACCACATCTTACTTATCAATGACAACCATATATGTCAGATTTTTAAAATTCAAAACACAAAGGTGGCAAAATTTCATTTAAACGGAAAATCAGTTTTTATAAGTACCTCTTAGTGGTTTCACTATTCATGAAATGTTGAAGTTCTTCAGAAAATTACCTAAAATTCACCCTAGGTTATATTTGATATTCCGAATTAAAAAATGATGTCTATTTTACAATATTCAAAATATATAAGTTTCATTAATTAATTTAATTATTAATTCCTGCTATCAAAACAAATAGCGTGTTTTTAAGAAACAATATATATCAAAAGATTGACACTAGTTTAAGTCAAATTTCAAAGTGAAATTAATTCCAATGACCACTATTTGATTAAATGGTAAAAATATATTCTAATTTCACTTTAAACCCAATACAAAAGATAATCTAATAATGTAAATAAATTATATTAAAAAGAGGTTTTGAATTAAAATATAACATTTTTCACTATTCATTAAAAATTGGACTTTTTGGAAAAATACCAAAAATTTACACAATGTAAATTTTGATGTCCCGATTCTAAAGAAGAATTTTATTTTGTCAAATATAACACATAATTTTTTCAAAAAGTGGATTTAAAAGAGGTTCTCTATCAAAAGGCGGTTAATCAACCTTTTAAACAATATTAGAATGTTTACGCTTAAAATTGGATTCATTTGCATTTTTAATCCTCTAACATTTATTGTAAAAAGTAAAAATATTTGAAAAACATATATAATCATTTTTTAGTTATTTATATTCATTCCTGCCATCAAAACAGCTTGGCATTAACTACCATTTAAAATAATATTATTTTATTATTAGAGTGCAACGTAAGATTCACAAGAAACTCGTTGTTGCGTGTTGGATACTCCATCGAGCATAGCGTCCCCTTTAAAGTTATATTAATATTTTATTCACAAATATGGATAAATGTGAAAATTTCATACTCTTTATTTACCTGGGGTGTTACATCCTTCCCCCCTTTTGGGAATTGCGTCCTCGCAATTTTAAAATTGGGCTTGGAAACTTCATTGAAAATCCCACATTGGAACAAGAGTAGGTAAAACAATCACTTTAAAATAAAGAAAGAGAAGTACAGAGGTCACCCAAGATAACCCATACTAGGATTCCATGTAGGAAAACATGGGCATGGAGGAGAAAACATAGGGTCATGTTCTGATGGAGAGTGATAGAAAACATGTTTAGGAGAAAGTTAACAACAAGAAAATCACAAACTTGTGATGGGTTAAACGGTATTCGATTCCCCAGTAGGAAAAGTTAATAGGCAACATTTTTGTTTTAAGTTTTATTTTTTTGAGGTATTTATTCATAATAAAACATAATCACTTATCATTTTTACTTCCAAATTTTATTATATTTCTTACACAAACTCATATTTTCTCCAAAAGACGAGTATTTAGGAAGACTTGTTCACATTAAGAGTACTATAATCAACTTCTATAGAATCACCTAATCCACAAAAGAGAACTATATACTTCCCTTGTCTTTAGACTCTAACCAAAACCAAAACCAAGAAGTTTAGTACAAGATCAGATAATGCAGAAAAGGATAACCCTTTATAAAAAAGAAAATCTATTCTTAATAACCAAAATTTGTCCAACAAAACCCAAAGTTCAACGAGGACCATTCGATAAACAATTTGTCCATAAACTTATTCAAAGTAAAACAAAATAAGATTGAAACCCAAATATTTGAATTATTTAGTCACATAGTCCTCCAAGTTAAATCGTAACATTTATCTCCAAACAACATCAGTTGCTCTTAATGTCTCGTATTGAAAAGTAATTAACCTAATCACATATCCTCCTAGATAGGGTAATAAATTTCTATAGATAACCCAAAACCAACTTACTCATAATTAATAAAATCATCTAAATAAAAAGAATCAGTCAAACTAACCAGGGACTTCACGTAGTCCAGTGGTATGCGATAAATACCAGTCGCACTTTGGTTGTGGATTCGATTGCCACAGCTTTGTCCGACGCGACAGGTTGTCACACGGTCTGCATGTTGTCCTTTTTACACAACTATATATTTCATAAAGCTTTCCCCAAAACGAGATAAAATCTTCAAAAATAATCATAACATATTTTAACATCAAGTTTATCTCATGCCTTTCATTTTCCATCATAATATATAATAACCCATAATTACCTCAAAAGCAAGGATCATATAAACCCTAATGGTTACCTTTATAATTATTTCCTGAACTTCCACATCGATTAGCCATCTCGTACATGATGCATTACAAAACATACCAAGGTACAAGTGGTTGATAATGACTCCTTGATAGTTGGTTTAGAACAACCACGAGTTTCATCATTGAATCCCCCATTTCATTCGGTCTCTTAATCAGAGAACCACCACAGTTTCCTTCAATCTTATTGTCACATTGGTGCCTTCTAGATCTATCCATTCACTAAAAACAGAAATTTCGTTGTGAGTATATCAACAAAACCATCATGTACTAATGATGAAGATAAACACTAAGATATACTTACTCATTCACTTTATCAAAAACTAGCACTCTTTCTGAAATCCTATCCATTATGGTAATGTCACTTATGCCTAGAGAATACCCTAACCTCTAAAGTTATCTGAACTAACCTTTGATACTAACTATAAGGCCCCAGCATTAAGCCTTACTTAATCTTGAGTTATTACAAGATTTCATGTTGAGGATCTTTTCAGGTTTAGAGATTTAGATAATTAGATCATAAAACATTCATTACATTCCACATTTAAACAAAGTGGTTACATAAAAGATAGTATTCATTTTTACCATCAACGAAAATATACTTAAAATAAAACATGGATTCTTTCTGGACACTTCCTTGGCACTATAATCATATCATGTACCCTTCCCTTGACCTATGAAAAACATTTCAAAGACTTGGGATGAGCATAAAAAGCTCAGTATGGGATATAAAAATATGTAATGGAAACATTAGTACATGTAAACATAAGAATGAAATCATACTTTACCCATAAAACATAAGCACTTTAACATACCTCATAAAATAATGAATAAATCATAGAAATCATAAGACGTTAAGGTAAATTGAGGCATTAATAACATTCTTATGTAGGGAGTAACCCTCTTGGTTATGTTTGGAATACCCACCATAGTATATTCCCTAAATCTCTTCGGAGAAACCTTAAGGTTTCACTCCTTCGCATTACCCAATGCATTGGAGATCTATATCGGGCTCACACACCCTTAGTTTATCACAGAACCACCCGTCTTCATAACAATGCCGAAGAACCATAACATAATCTTATCACATAAAACATGCATAAAGGAAACATAACATTTCCACCTTTCAATACCATGATATCAATACAACACATTGATATAAAAACATTATGAAAACCATTTTCAATACCAAAATAAAAGAAAAGTAAAACATGGTATTTAGTTTTTTTCCTTTTAAAAAAGAAGGTATGGCTTGTAGAGGAAGCCGAAACTCAAATAATGGTCACGGCGGCGGAGAAGTCATTGTCGCCGCATACGTATAAAAAAACATTCCCTTTTGTCGTTTAGTAAACACTTTGTAGAAAAAAGATTCCTTTCGAATAAACGTAAATTTCAAAGGGGTTTATACACCGTATAAAATAAGTTTGTGTATAAAACAAAATATGCCTCAATGAATGGAGATTGAGATTAAGTCCCATACAAAGACGGTATCCTTGGATTAAGGATAAATCAATTACATAATTATGTGTGAAAAACGAATACACCAAATATAAGTGGATATTAAGTGTAAAAAAAGAAGAGGACATTCACACATATTCATATAATTACATATTCAAGTAGTACAAGTTTATCCCAAAGAATCAAAATTGGGTTAAGAAGTTCCCTTGCAAAAATTTGACAGCCTAACTGCGTCACTTCAAAATTCAGAGAAAGAGTTGATGAGAGATAAAAAGGGTATATCATCACTTGGACATGAAATTTACATCAATAAGGATATAGAAGAACATATCCCAACATAATAGTATGTGAATTAAACTACATAACAAAAGAAGTCTTTTAAAAAGAGGAGTGTGAAAGGTTCCCTTACCGACTTGGGTATAATTCGAAACATACACCCCATGAAAGAAAGACAATACAACATTGATGTAAATACTCATAAATGAAATTATATTACACAATGAGTAAAATAATGGGAATTACATACACCTCTCAAAGGAAATTGTGGCAAATTTATCATAAATCCCATGGGAATAAAAGTGAGATGAAAAATCCCTTACGAAAACTCAGCAGCCTAACGACGCCACATAAAACATCTTAAAATGGATTTATGAGATCAAATAGGGTCTCTCATCATATTAAAATAAAATTTACATCAAGAGGAATATAAAAGAAAATCCCCCATCATAACAAAGATGATATTAAAAAAAGTAACATAAAGGAGAGTACTTAAAAAGAAAGAGAGAGGTTAGATCTCTTACGAAAATTTGGCAGCCTAACGGCGCCACTCAAAACTTCCAAAGTGGATTGATGAGAGAAAATAGGGTCTCTCATCATATGAACATAAAAAGTACAGTAGGAGTATTATAAAATAACATGCCAATCATAAGAAATATGAGCTTGAAAGGAATGACATAAAAGTGTGTACTTAAAAAAGAAAGAGAGTAGGATCCCTTACCTCGGGTCCGACTTGACTCGATCATTCTTTAATATCCTGAATATTAAACATGAGTTAATTTCTACTTCCTTAAGAACCCTTTTTCAAGTTCATTATTCCTTTTATATAACTTATTACCATTTCATGAACACTATGTTGTTATTTAAGTTAATAATGGTCGTTTTAACGATCATTGGTACTTGAGTCAAAAAAAATCTTTATAATTACAAGTTGTTCATGTGGTACAATATACATTATATCCAGAATTGTATTCATGATTTAGATATCATATATATCATATATATCCAGTATATTCATGCATTTATAATATTACATAACATTTAGAGTTAAGAAATGAAATGCACCGTTCATGGAGACGGTGAGCCGTACGTACGCATGAAAGCTACTTCCATTTCTATTTCAAATTTAATGGAATTAAAACATAATGATACATAATAGTATTTTAATTACAGTATGGAATCATATATAATATCATTAAATATATCATTTATACGTACCACATATGGTATTAACGAATCAAATCACTTTGAGGGGTCGGTAGTCCGCACTTCCTAAAATGAAGATATCGCGTATACCCATAATGGAAGCCATAAAGGTATGCCATAAATGAAAAATACAGAAGCTTAAGGAAAAAATAAACATATTATATATCATATATAAATATAGATTCATCTTAATGGCCCCATTTTAATGAGATAAAATAATGTTGAACAATCATCGTTTCGAGAGGCAGAAATTCGCCATCCACGGAAACAGTATGTTCATTAACCATTAGATGTAGGTGTGTGTAAGTGTAGCTCGAATACTTCTTATAAAAACATCCTAGTATATGGAAGATACTTTTTTTGTTACAAAATAAATGAATAAAAGGAGTTTAGGGGGTTGGAGAAGCAAAATAATACAAAAGAACACAAGTGAAGCCATTACCTTAAAATCGGGTAACTCCCTTTGGTTTGAGCTCAAAGTCTTCCTTGGGAAGACTTCTGCCCAAAGTGAGGCTTCAAGGAGTAATATAGGGATTTGGAGAGACAAAATGGGCAGGGGTTGGCTGAGCTAAAGGCTTTGGAAGTGTGGGTAAGGAGGTAGAGGTGGGGGCCTTTTATAAGAGGAGGGGAGGGGCACTCTTGGAAAGTAAATAAATGTTACTTTATTTTAGTATGAGTTTCAGATTTTAATGGTCCCACATTGATGTTTTTCTAGGATAAGGTAATAATGGTTCGAAATCCACCCATCCAATAAGTTTTGGACATGTGTAGGTCTTAGATTTTACATTATCTTTCCATTTTATTTAAATTGTTAAATAATGAGGTCATCGCTGCATCATTATGATGTCATAAATAATTTAATTTATTAATATCTAAAAATTATAAAAAAAAATACTATTATGTAAGAAATATTTTTATATTTACAATGAATATTTATAGTAAAAAATATGACTTGTATAACCCCAAGTAAAAATTGTTTTTGTATAACATTTCATGTTCGTGTCATTTTTACTTTTACATTAAATAAAAAGTTATTTATGTCATTTCCCAACCAAAGTGGCTTCATGGGGTCCCCAAGTTGACCCATGGATTTTCTTGGTCGGCCATGACACATCAAATTAGGGTAGGACATGTGTCAAGCTCATCTCATATTATTAAAATATTATTTTTACCTTAAACTACACTAATTACCTCTAATCGCGATTAAAAACTTAATAAGTTACTATTCACCAAAAAATAATTTAATCCCATTGACCACATTTTACTTATTAATGACAACCATGTATGTCGGATTTTTGAAATTAAAAACACATAGGTGGCAAATTTTCATTTAAACGGAAAATCGGTTTTTATAAGTACCACTTAGTGGTTTCACTATTCATCAAAATTGAAGTTTTTCAGAAAATTACCAAAAATTCACCCTAGGCTATATTTGATATTCCAAATTCAAAAATGATATCTATTTTAAAAAATTCAAAACATATAAGTTGCATTAATTAATTTAATAATTAAGTCCCGCTGTCAAAACAAATAGCGTGTTTTTAAGAAACAATATATATCAAAAGATTGACACTAGTTTAAGTCCAATTTGAAAGTGAAATTAATTCCAATGACCACTATTTTATTAAATGGTAAAAATATATTCTAATTTCATTTTAAAAAAAATTGAAAAGATAATCTAATCATATAAATAAATTAAATTAAAAAGTGGTTTTGAATTAAAATACAACATTTTTCACTATTTATTAAAAATTGGACTTTTTAGGAAAAATACCAAAAATTTACACAAAGTAAATTTTGATGTCCCGATTCTAAAGAAGAATTTTATTTTGTCAAATATAACTCATAATGTTGTCAAAAAGTGGATTTAAAAAATTTTCGCCATCAGAAGGCGGTTAATCGACATTTTAAAGAATATTAGAATGTTTACGCTTAAAATTGGATTCATTCGCATTTTTAATCATCTAAAATTTATTGTAAAAAGTAAAAATATTTGACAAACATATATAATAATTTTTTAGTTAGTTCTATTCATTCCCGCCATCACAACAGCTAGGCGTTAACTACTATTTAAAATAATATTATTTTATTATTAGAGTGCAACGTAAGATTCCCAAGAAACTCGTTGTTGCGTGTTGGGTATGCCATAGAGCATAGCATCCCCTTTAAAGTTATATTAATATTTTATTCACAAATATGGATAAATGTGAAAATTTCATAATCCTTATTTACCTGGGGTGTTACATCCTTCCCCCCTTTGGAAATTGCGTCCTCGCAATTTTAAAATTGGGCTTGAAAACTTCATTGAAAATCCCACATCGGAACAAGAGTCGGTAAAACAATCACTTTAAAATAATGAAAGAGAAGTACAGAGGTCACCCGAGTTAACCCATACTAGGATTCCATGTAGGAAAACATAGACATGGAAGAGAAAACATATGGTCATGTTCTGATGGAGAGTGATAGAAAACATGTTTAGGAGAAAGTTAACCACAAGAAAATCACAAACATGTGATGGGTTAAACGGTATTCGATTCCCCATTAGGAAAAGTTAATTGGCAACATTTTTGTTTTAAGTTTCTTTTTATTGAGGAATTTATTCATAATGAATCATAATCACTTATCATGTTGACTTCCAACTTTTATTAGATTTCTTACCCAAACTCATATTTTCTCCAAAAGACGAGTATTTAGGAAGACTTGTTCACATTAAGAGTACTATAATAAACTTCTAGAGAATCACCTAATCCACAAAAGAGAACTATATACTTCCCATGTCTTTAGAATCTAACCAAAACCAAAACCAAAAAGGTTATTATAAGATCAGATAATCCAGAAAAGGATATCCCTTTATAAAAAGAAAATCTATTCTTAATATCCAAAAATTTTCCAACAAAACCCAAAGTCCAACGAGGACCATTCGATAAACAATTTTTCCATAAAATTATTCAAAGTAAAACAAAATAAGATTGAAAACCAAATATTTGAAGGATTTAGTCACATATTCCTCCAAGTTAAATCGTAACATTTATCTCCAAACAACATCAGTTGCTCTTAATGTCTCGTATTGAAAATTAATTAACCTAATCACATATCCTCCATGATAGGTTAATAAATTTCCATAGATAACCCAAAATCAACTTACTCTAAATTCATAAAATCATCTAACTAAAAATAATCAGTCAAACTAACCAGGGACTTCACGTAGTCCAGTGGCAGGCGATAAATAACAGTCGCACTTTGGTTGTGGGTTCGATTCCCGCAGCTTTGTCCGACGCGACAGGTTGTCACACGGTCTGCATGCTGTCCTTTTTCCAAAACTATATATTTCTTAAATCTTTCCCCAAAACAAGATAAAATCTTCAAAAATAATCATAACATATTTTAACATCAGGTTTATCTCATGCCTTTCATTTTCCATCATAATATATAATAACACATAATTACCTCAAAAGCAAGGATCATATAAACCCTAATGGTTACCTATATAATTATTACCTGAACTTCCACATCGATTATCCATCTCGTACATGATGCATTACAAAACATAACAAGGTACAAGTGGTTGATTATGAATCCTTGATAGTTGGTTTAGAACAACCATGAGTTTCCTCATTGAATCCCCCATTTCATCTGGTCTCTTAATCAGAGAACCACCACAGTTTCCTTCAAACCTATAGTCACTTTGGTGCTTGCTAGATCCATCCATTCACTAAAAACAGAAATGTCAGTGTGAGTATATCAACAAAACCATCATGTACTAATGACGAAGATAAACACTAAGATATACTTACTCATTCACTTTATCTAAAACTAGGACTCTTTCTGAAATCCTAACCATTATGGTAATTTCACTTATGCCTAGAGAATACCCTAACCTCTAAAGTTATCTAAACCGACCTTTAATAACAACTATAAGGCCCCAGCCTTAATCCTTACTTAATCTTGAGTTATTACAATATTTCATGTTGAGGATCTTTTCAGGTTAGAGTTTTAGAGAATTAGATCATAAAACATGCATTACATTTCACATTTAAACAAAGTGGTTACATAAAAGATAGTATTCATTTTTCCCATCAACGAAAAAATATTTAAAATAAAACATGGATTATTTCTTGACACTTCCTTGAAACTATCATCATATCATGTACCCTTCCCTTGACCTGTGAAAAACAATTCAAAAACTTGGGATGAGCATAAAAATCTCAGTAAGGGATATAAAAATATGGAAAGGAAACATTAGTACATGTAAACATAAGAATTAAATCATAATTTACCCATAAAACATAAGCACTTTAACATACCTCATAAAATCATGAATAAATCATAGAAATCATAAGACATAAAGGTACCATGAGGCATTCATAACATTGTTACGTAGGGAGTAACCCTCTTAGTTACGTTTGGAATACCCACCACACTATATTCCATAAATCTCTTTGGAGAAACCTTAACATTTCACTCCTTCGCGTTACCCATGGCATTGGAGAGCTATATCGGGATCACCCGCCCTTAGTTTATCACAGAACCACCCGTCTTCATAACAATGCCCAAGAACCATAACATAATCTTATCACATAAAACATGCATAAAGGAAAAATAACATTTACACCTTTCAATAACAAGATATCAATACAACACATTGATATAAAAACATTATGAAAACCATTTTCAATACCAAAATAAAAGAAAAGTAAAACATGGTATTTATTTTTTTCCATTTTAAAAAAGAAGGAATGGCTTGTAGAGGAAGCCGAAACTCAAATAATGGTCACGACGGTGAAGAAGTCATTGTCGCCGCATACGTATGAAAAAAAACATTCCCTTTTTTTGTTTAGTAAACGCTTCATAGAAAAAAGATTCCTTTTGAATAAACGTAAAAGTCAAAGGGGTTTATACACAGTATGAAATTGGGTTGTGTATAAAAAAAATATGCCTCAATGAATGGAGATTGAGACGATGTCCCATACAAAGACGGTATCCTTGGATTAAGGATAAATCAATTACATAATTATGTGTGAAAAACGAATACACCAAATATAAGTGGATATTAAGTGTAAAAAAATCAAAGGACATTCACACATATTCATATAATGACATATTCAAGGAGTAAAAGTTTATCCCAAAGAATCAAAATTGGGTTAAGAAGTTCCCCTGCAAAAATTTGACAGCCTAACGGCGTCACTTCAAAATTCAGAGAAAGAGTTGATGAGAGATAAAAAGGGTATCTCATCACATGGACATAAAATTTTCATCAATAAGGATATATAAGAACATATCCCCACATAATAGTATGTGAATTAAAAGACATAACAAAAGAAGTCTTTTAAAAAGAAGAGGGTGAAAGGTTCCCTTACTGACTTGGGTAACTATCGAAACATACACCCCGTGAAAGAAATACAATACAACATTGATATAAATACTAATAAATGAAGGTATATTACAAAATGAGTAAAATAATGGGCAGTACATACACCACTCAAAGGAAATTTTGGCAAATGTAGCATAAATCCCATAGGAATAAAAGTGAGATGAGAAATCCCATACGAAAACACAGCAGCCTAACGGCGCCACTTAAAACTTCCGAAAATGGATTGATGAGATCAAATAGGGTCTCTCACCATATTACAATAAAATTTACAGAAAGAGGAATATAAACGAAAATCCCCCATCATATCAAAGAGGATCTTAAAAGAAGTAACATAAAGGAGAGTACTTAAAAAGAAAGAGAGAGGTTAGATCTCTTACGAAAATTCGGCAGCCTAACGGCGCCACTCAAAACTTCCAAAATGGATTGAGGAGAGAAAATAGGGTCTCTCATCATATGAACATAAAAAGTACAGTAGAATTAATATAAAAGAACATACCAATCATAAGAAAGATGAGCTTAAAAGGAATGACATAAAAGAGTGTACTTAAAAAAGAAAGAGAGTAGTAGGATCCCTTACCTCGGGTCCGACTTGACTCGATCGTTCTTTAATCTCCTGAATAATAAACTTGACTTATTTTCTAATTCCATAAGAAACCTTTTTTAAGTTTATTATTCCTTTTATATCACTTATTACAATGTCATGAACACTATGTTATTATTTAATTTAATAATGGTCGTTTTAACGATCATTGGTACTTGAGTCAAAAAAAATAAATTCTTTATAATTACAAGTTGTTCATGTGGTAAAATATCCATTCTATAAAGAATTTTATTCATGATGTAGATATCATATGTATCATATATATCCAGTATATTCTTGCATTTATAATATGACATAACATTTAGAGTTAAGAAATGAAATGCACTGTTCATGGAGACGGTAAGTCGTACGTACGCATGAACGCTACTTCCATTACTATTTCATATTTAATGGAATTAATACATAATCATACATAATATTATTTTAATTCCAGTATTTTATCATATATAATATCATTAAATATATCCTTTATACATACCATATATGGTATTAACGAATCAAATCACTTTGAGGGGGCGGTAGTCCGCACTTCCTAAAATGAAGATATCACGTATACCCATAATGGAAGCCATAAAGGTATGCCATAAATGAAAAATACAGAAGATTTAAGAAAACATAAACATATTATAAATCATATATAAATATAGTGTCATCTTTATGGCTACCTTTTAAGGGGTTAAAAGAATGTTGAACAATCATCGTTTCGAGAGGCAGAAATTCGCCATCCACAGAAACAGTATGTTCTTTAACCATTAGATGTAGGTGTGTGTAAGTGTAGCTAGAATCCTTCTTATAACAACATCCTAGTATATGGAAGATACTGGTGTTGTTACAAAATAAATGAATAAAAAGAGTTTAGGGGTTGGAGAAGAAAAATAAAACAAAAGAACACAAGTGAAGACATTATCTAAAAATCAGGTAACTCCCTTTGGTTTGAGCACAAAGGCTTCCTTGGGAAGACTTCTGCCCAAAGTGAGGCTTCAAGGAGAAATATAGGGATGTGGAGAGACAAAATGGGAAGGGTTTGGCCGAGACAAAGGCTTTGGTAGTGTGGGTAAGGAGGTAGAGTTGGGGGGCCTTTTATAAGAGGAGGGGAGGGTCACTCTTGGAATGTAAATAAATGTTACTTTATTTTAGAATGAGTTTCGGATTTTAATGGTCCCACATAGATGTTTTTCGAGGATAAGGTGATAAGGGTTCGAAATCCACCCATCTAATAGGTTTTGGACATGTTTAGGTCTTAGAGTTTACATTATCTTTTCATTTTATTTAAATTGTTAAATAATGAGGTCATCGCTGCATCATCATGATGTCATAAATAATTTAATTTATTTAATGTCTAAAAATTATAAAAACAATACTATCATGTAGGAAATCGTTTTAGATTTCCAATGAATATATATAGTCAAAACTATGACTTGTATAACCCCAAGTAAAAATATTTTTAGTAAAACATCTCATGTTTGTGTCATTTTTACTTTAACATTAAATAAAAGGTTATTTGTGTCATTTCCCAAGAAAAGTGGCTTCATAAGGTCCCCAAGTTGACCCATGGATTGTCTTGTTCGGCCATGACACATCCAATGAGGGTAGGACATGTTTCAAGCTCATCTAATATTATTAAAACATTATTTTTACCTTAAACTACACTAATTACCTCTAATCGCGATTAAAAACTTAATAAGTTACAATTCACCAAAAAAATATTTTAATCCCATTGAAACACATTTTACTTCTTAATGAAAACCATGTATGTTGGATTTTTGAAATTAAAAACACAAAGGTTGAAAATTTTCATTTAAACGGAAAATCTGTTTTTATAAGTACCACTTAGTGGTTTCACTATTCATCAAAAATTGAAGTTTTTCAAAAAATTACCAAAAATTCACCCTAGGCTATATTTGATATTCCGAATTCAAAAATGATGTCTATTTTACAAAATTCAAAACATATAAGTTGAATTAATTAATTTAATAATTAACTCCCGCTGTCAAAACAAATACCGTGTTTTTAAGAAACAATATATATCAAAAGATTGACACTAGTTTAAATCAAATTTCAAAGTGAAATTAATTCCAATGACCACTATTTGATTAAATGGTAAAAATATATTCTAATTTCACTTTAAAACCTATTCAAAAGATAATATAATCATATAAATAAATTAGATTAAAAATAGGTTTTGAATTAAAATACAACATTTTTCACTATTCATTAAAAATTGAACTTTTTTGGAAAAATACAAAAAATTTACACAACGTAAATTTTGATGACCCTATTCTAAAGAAGAATTTTATTTTGTCAAATATAACACATAAACTTGTCAAAAAGTGGATTTAAAAGAGGTTCGCCATCAAAAGGCAGTTAATTGACCTTTTAAATAATATTAGAATGTTTACGCTTAAAATTGGATTCATTCGCATTTTTAATCCTCTAAAACAAACATATATAATCATTTTGTAGTTAGTTCTATTCATTCCCACCATCACAATAGCTAGGCATTAACTACCATTTAAAACAATATTATTTTATTATTAGAGTGCAATGTAAGATTCCCAAGAAACTCGTTGTTACGTGTTGGGTATTCCATCAAGCATAGCGTCCCCTTTAATGTTATATTAATATTTTATTCACAAATATGGATAAATGTGAAAATGCCATACTCTTTATTTACCTGGGGTGTTACATCAAGCACAGCCTCCGGCTCAGTAGCATCCTCATAATCGGAATGCGCCTCAGCATAATGTGCCGCCACCACCCAGGAAGAACAATCTAGGTCTTCCACCTCGATAGGCCCCTCCAGCTCCTCGTCAGGGCCAGGCTCTAAGGGCCCCTTTTCTGTAAATAAGAAACAGGAAATACTCATTAAAAGAGATTCAGGAACCTGGTTACTTTTGTAGTGCCTTAAAGCAGTGTATTGTACGCTTGCATGAGTGTCGAAGGCTAAAAGAGGTGAATCACACTGATCACCCAAACTACTACCCCTATCATTGGATTTTGGGGAACACGATCAAGTAGTGCTATGTTTTCAAATACTGGCTTCAAGACCAGGTCAACAAAAACATAGTTAGGTTGCACCCGACCCTGGCATAAGTGGCGGGTGTCTTTGTAATGTCAGACAGCAGTAGCGGCAGCGAAGGTGAGTGGCAGCAAGTTTCTAACTGTGGGTCCCAGAAGTACGATGACTGTATGGCTCCCAAGACGGTTTCTCAATTACATGGAATCATTCGGGCACACCTGCATCATCTGGAGCCCTCAAAATCTATGGCCACCACTTCTGCAACATCATCTTGACCCACCTCTTCTCGGAAGAGCAAGCATCGACGGTGCAAGAAAAATCTACACGCCCAGCCAATTCCATTGTTGTCCCGCACTCTCGGTGACTACATGTCCCCTGAGATAGGGATCCCTCCCAGAATCCACCCAGTAGTGGATGACTCTTCAAGTGAAAGACAATGGTATGCTTTGGTTAATACCGTGGAGTTGGTAAATCTCTATATGACTCCCGATGAGGGGGGGCGCCAGGAAAACCTCCACAATGTCCCCAACTGACACCAAACACGGTAGAGCCACGACCTAATGGGTCATTGTGGCGCATCTGTTGGCACCTCCAGCTAAGTTGTGCTTGCCACTATGACCAGACAGCAGGACTAGCATAGAGCTCAGCACGCGCAACCTCTTCATCTGGTGTTGTGAGGACCACCTCCACCACTGTTTGTGCTACTAGATCAGGCAGAGCTACCTCATCCAGACCACGGCCAGCCTCACCCAGCTACAGGCTGATCTCTGTCTTCTGGTCTTAATCTGACAGCTACTCTTTGGGATTCGATGAGTGAATAGTGAGACATGCCCACCACTAGTCAGCCACAGGTCCACCTGACATGGCCCACTTGGCCTCCTGTCACAGAGCGGCCTCCTGTAAGCAGAAGTTCTCACATGGAGTGGAAGTATGATGTTCTCAAGTACCTCGATGGAATCCCATCGAGGCTTTCCATCCTTGAAGCCCTTCTCATGTCGTCAGATATTCGCAAGGCACTCGCTGAGGCTTTAAGAAGACCTCTCCAGTTTGAGATGGAAGTAGCAACTGGAGGAGTCATTCATGCTGAAACAGTTAAGAATGCCAAATGATAGGAAATCATTTCTTTCTCAGGAGAAGATAAAGGCTCTCCCATACAGAGATATATCTATCCACCATACATCCCCGACCAATTTAACGGTGTGGGGAATCACCGCTATCTCCTTGACATCACCTCCTGGATCATCCTTATCATGATGTAAAAATTGCCAAAGCTGGGGTTATCTGAAGATGACCTTACTCCCTACAATTTTAGAATCCAGGGATATGATAGGACAGAGTAGGACCTAGTCGGCAATATCCATATGAAGACCTATTTTGGTGGCCTAGTTTCCAGTACCGAGTTTATGGTTGTCTCCTAGGACACCACGTACAATGAATTGATGGGAAGACCATAGATCCACCTGCACGCAGAGGTTCCCCCATCAAATAACCAGTTCCTCAAGTACTCCCTAAATGGTCGAGTAGGCATACTCCCAGGTGATGCATCTTCATTCTCCTCTTGTGTAGCTCGTTATCTGGACACTAAATATTATAAGAGCAAGGATAAGCAGATTTAGGAAAGTGAGGTTGAGCTCGTAACAGTCACAACTGACCCTTGGGTAGGTCTGGATGATGCCTACATCATCCTGATTCATCGATTGGAGGCCATGACCCCCCGACATAGGGAAATTTATTGTTGTCTCTGGTAAAAGAGGAATTCATATTCACAAGTCCAAGCAATGGCGGGAAATCACCATGTACTCCTACACAAACCCAGCTCGGGTGATCCCGAAGCCTCCTACTCCCATTCAGTATTAGGATGTTTGCCCCATGGCAATGACAGTACATCATACATGTCTATTTTTCTGTACTGGGATTAAGCGGCTCAAGCCAACATGCCATTATTTCATTGATATCATCATGTGTGGCCCCTTGAGCCGAAGAACATATGAGATTGGATCCACTGCCTTCATCGCTATGGTCTCAGCAGCACATGAATCTCTTGATATACTACCCACTACTTTCCATGCAGTTACCAACCTCCCGTCAGGTTCTTCCAACCAAAGGGATTCTTCACCCACTGGGAATCCCTCCTCCACAAGTGAAGAAGATAATCTGGAGGATGCTCCCCCCACCTTTGAAGATGGTTTCTCCAACACGGTCGATGAATTGGTACAGGTGAACCTTGGTAGCGTGGCAGATTCGAGACCCACATTTATCAGTTCCGGCATGCCCCTCGAAGAGCAGCAATGCTACATGTACTACATTAAAAAACAGTATGACGTGTTTTACTAGAGTTATGATAAGATTCCAGGACAAGATCCTCAGGTAGCCGTCCACTGCCTCAGTCTCCCGAAAAATCATTATGGTTTCAAGCAGCCTCCCAAGAAGATGCACCATTCTCACGGTGCCATGGTCGAGGTCGATGTTGACAAGATCATCAGAGGAAAATTAGTCAAGGAGGTCCAGAACCCAATGTGTCTAGACAACATTGGGCCAGTCCGGTGGATGAACAGATATATCAGAGTCTGCATCAACTTCTGGGATCTCAACCATCAATGTCTGAATGATGAATTTCTGCTTCTAGTGACAGAATGGTTGATCGACGCTACAGCTGGGTTCCAAGCCCTCTCTTTCAGGGATGGGTACTCCAGATATAATTAGATCTGAATGGCCCTCGAGGATGAAGAGTCTACAAAGTTCAGGGTGCACCAAAGTACATTCTGTTACCAGGTTATGCCCTTCGGCCTAAAGAATGTTGGTGCCACCTAACAACGGGCCACACCCCACATATTCAAGCCAATCCTCGGGTCATTGGTGGATTGATATGTGGATGATCTTGTGGTCAAATCTCACCAGTGCCAGGACCCTCTCAAGGACCTCGAGAAATTGTTCAATTTCCTCCATTCCCTCCACCTGAAGATGAACCTGTGAAATGTGCCTTCAGGGCACCTTTGAGAGGTTTCTTGGCTTTGTTGTCAGGTACCGGGTCATTGAGATCGACCGAGATAAGATCAAGGGAATCTTTCAGATGCCTCCCACGAGCAATATTCGGGACCATCGAGGTTTCCAAGGCCACTTAGACTACATATGCTGATTCATTGTGAATATGGCCAGAGAGTGTGAGCCTTTTTATTGGCTACTGAAGAAATGATCTTCCTACGAATGGGATGAAGTGTGCCAGACCGCGTTTGAGGAAATCAAGAAGTATCTGCTGCAGCCTCCGGTCTTGATACCACCCATCTTTGGAAAATCGCAGATCGTATATGTGACTGCCCTAGAATGATCTCTCGGTGCCCTTCTCACCCAGAAGAACAATGAGGGGATGAAATAAAACCTCTACTACCTCAGCCGCAGGCTCCAAGATACAGAGACCAGATATTCCCTAATCGAAAAGAGCTACCTTGTGTTGGTATTTTCTATTCCGAAGTTGCGACATTACCTGCAACACCATGAGGTACAGCTGGTCTCTCGGGTAGACCCACTAAAGTACATCATGAACCACCCCATGTTGACTGGTCATCTAGCATAGTGGGCAGTAATCCTCCAGTAGTTCCACATCAGGATCGTACCTCAGAAGGCCATCAAGCGACAAGAATTGGATGATTTTCTTTCTTCCCATGCGAGCTCCATGAACCAGTCCCTGGATATGGATTTTCCCAATGAGGAAATACTCTTGGTAGATCATGGAATCCATTGTTGGCAGATGCAATTTTATGGTAACTCCCGGATCCCCCCAACAATAGACTCAATGATTATCGACTTAATAAGGTGGGCCTGGGTATTGTATTTATTACCATGGAACAAGCCATTCTGCCGTACTAATTCCCATTGTCATTTGCCTGCACCAACAACGCAGCATAGTATCAGGCTCTTATCACTGGCCTCGAGATGGGCCTCGAGATCAATGTACCCCATTTTCATGTGAAAGGGATTCCAAACTAGTCATCAAACAAGTCAACGGTGACTATGTTGTTAGAAATCCATAGTTCATATCATTGGTGGAGTGCACCCTCCATCTAATGGCCCAGTTTCTATCTCGTTCAGAAGTTACTCCTATCCCTTGATCTCAAAATGGTCTAGATGATGCCCTGGCCAGCCTGGCTGCATCACTTCCGGAACCCATGTACGATGATCTGATTATACATGTCACACACCAGAGAGTCATTTCCCCTGTCTCCCCAGAGGATGACGATGACCTAAAAGTAAGCCATCTTACCACTAAATCCTCCACGTCAGGACCCCCAGGTTCTTCAGACACAGTGGTTGAAGCGACTACTGACTGGAGAGCCCATTTTTTCATGTATCTCCAAAACGGTTGCCTCCAAAATGATCAGGCCGAGCATGAGTTAATCAGATGCCGCGCACAACAATTTACCCTCCAGAGTGGTCCCAGTCATGAGCAGATCCTCTATAAGTGAGGGATAGATGGTATTATCCTCCATTGCATTCAAAGAGTCAAGATTTTTCAGGTTATGCAGGAAGTCCATTCTGGTTCCCGTGGTGCCCAACAAGCTAGGCCGAAGCTGTCCCTTCAAATCCGGAGACTGGGGTACTTCTGGCCCTTCATGATCCATGGTTGTATTAAGTTCTCCAAGAGATGTCACGCATGCCACATTCATGCTAACTTCATAAATCTTCCGCCAGAACCTCTCCACTCCACCAAGTAATCATGGACATTTTTGGTGTGGGTAATCGATGTCGTGGGGCCATATCCACCAGCAACAGCTTCCCAATGCAAGTTCATCCAGATCGCCACATATTTCATTTCGAAGTGGGAAGAGGCAGTTCTGCTCAAGGAGGACTAGCAACGTTATATCATTGAATTTGTAAGCACCAAAATCATCCACTGGTTTGGAGTCCCTCACTTCATCGTCACTAGTAATGACACAAATATCCAAGAAGCCGAGCTGAAGAAATTGTAGGCCAAGTACAACATCTGTTCGAACCATACCTCCCGCTACCCCGTGCATGAAAATGTGATGTTTTATGAGTTCAACAAATCCCTCTCTAACATCTTGCAGAAAATGGTTGCATAGAATAATAATTGTTGGATAGAAAAGCTCCCCAATTCCCTCTTGGCCTATCAGATGACGACTCGTAATTCCACCCATGTGACCCCATATTCCCTAGTGTACGGGGCTGAGGTCGTCCTGCCCATCGAGATCCAGCCACCTTCATTACGCACAGTGGTCTATAACCAGCAGGGGCTAGATAAGGTGGCTGAAATTCGTCTGGCTGAATTGGAAGCACTTTATGAGAATAGGCTTTGTGCCCTGCACAATCTGTAAAGGAATTAGAATAAGATAGCTAGAGACTTCAACAAGAAGTTTTACCTCTGCTCTTTTGGGAAATGTGACATGGTATTGACCCTCTGGGTTCCAATGATCCCTGGAAGAAAACCACCCAAGATGGAACCTAAATGGGAAAGACCATATATTGTTTACATGGTTTACCCCAATGGAGAATAATCCATGGTGACCATGGATGGTGAGTGTATAACTCCTACCACTAATGCCAAGTTCCTCAAGCAATACATTGCCTGAGCCTACTGGTCCTGCACGACCATAAAATGGATGGTCCTGCATGATCTAAAATTGCACGCTGGTAATGCATGACCTTAAACTATCTAGTCCTACACGACATTAAACTGTTCATCATTCAGCATGACACTAAACTACATTTTGAGAACTATGTATGTCTTGATTCTCATTCACATGGGATACGTAGGAGTACTCAGACGCCTCATCATGAACCCAACCCTCGAACTCTTCTCTTTGACTATCCCCCAGGGTATATTTCTCTCAGAGGATCCATGCATGATATAGTGTAGGCTTCCATAGCCCCACTCATACCAATATTATAATGGTCACACCATGTGCCCACTCCCGTTCTTCTATCCTCCCACGTCCTCATCATATGATGTTAAACTGCATGGCCTTCAAGAAATATGTGTGGATTGATGCCAATCCTTATGGGATATGTAGGAACTCATAGAAATTTTGTCTGTTGGACCAGCCCAAATGCCAGAGTCTTCCCCTCTAGTCAATACATATGGTAGGGTTGAAAACTTTTTCCCCAATTCACATTGAGCTAACCTTGATCTTTTCATATGTTTCGCTCCCTAGAGACGTTATTCTCATTCATAGATGGGTACAAGTATGCTTCATCCACTGCATTGATTGGCACTCCATCATCTTTCCCATACAGAATGGCCCTCGAATGGTATGGATGCAAGGCCTAAGGGATCTATGACCAGTTCGTGCCAACGCCCTCGCAGATGTTGAGAAAGAAGCCGATACAAGTCCTGTGTAACGAATATGGTCAGTGGTCGATGCTCATTTGTTGCTCCCATTTTAGATCCCTATAGGGACGCTTTGTTTCGAACATGGTCAATAGATTTCCTACAATGTGGGACCCACCCCATTATGTCCTAAGCATTTAGTGTAGTGGTTCATTCTGTATCGTTGTATCTACAATGGATGAACTCCCTTCGGGCAAAGCCAGCTTTTTGACACCCATGTGATGGGGGGAGCCAAGACTGATTCCTTGTTTCCCACACCGAGCACTGGTCACATGTGATTAGGAGCTTTGATGAGGTGGTAACCGTACAAGGTGTCATATGGCCTTCCCATCTAAGGCCCATCCTTAGTCCCCTTGGCCTTTTCGAGCCCACGACCAATGTTCTCTCTTATGGGATTGTATGTTGTGGTATGAGATTCTATCCTCATTCATGTCGGGTTATTCGTTTTGTCGTACACATCCCCAGATAAGATACCATATCTTCTCTTTGTCCTCACTGCATGATGTTAAACTACACACCGGTCAGGCATTCTTGACCAGGGCCCAGCCTCAGGCCCCATGGCTTTCTCAGGCCTCGGCCCATGTTCTTACTCGAAGAGTGCGGTGGGGTATGGGATTATGTCCTCATTCCCATCATGTTATTACCCATGTCTTACACCTTTCTTATGTGGGACATCTTACTCCCCTCTTCATCCTCACTTCAAGACGTTAAAACACAAATTTGTAGGGCCTTTTCGACCGTGGCCTAGCCTTAGGCCCCTTGGCCTTTTCGGGCCCCCGGACCAAGTTCCTATTTATTGTTGTATGGTGTGGTATGGGATTATGTCCTCATTCATGTCAGGATACTTACATGATGTAAAACCATCTCATTAGGTTATCCTACCCCCTATTGTGTGATTCTAGAACTACATATGGCTTGATTCCCATCCTCATGGGATACGTAGGACCGCTCGAGCATCTCATCTTCGGGTCCAGCCCCATCTTGGCCCCTCGGCCCACATTCTTCCATGAAAGGGATATACGGTGTGGTACGTGACTATATCCTCGTTGACATCAGGTTTGTAACAAAAACTCCACGTACCTATCCATCCTAGGATCTCTCTATCCATATGTTCTATACTCATCCATTCAAATCAGTGGCTCTTAGGTTGAGCACCCTCATCGACCCTTGTTAGCGATGCACCAATATGCTTTAGAGTACCTTGGTTCAGAATTTGGAGTGTTTAATTTTGTGTGTACATTCTTTCACCCATTTTCCAGGATTTGTGTTCCCCATCATTAGGGCTTACATCACCTTTCACACCCAAAGGGACCTCCGAATGGAATGGATTCTAGGCCTAAGGGATCCCCTACCATAACGGGCCAACATCCTCAAGGTTTTCATACAAAAAATCAATACAATTCTCGTGTTGCGAATATAGTCAGTGGTCGACACTCATTTTTTTGTCCCCATTACATGATAACATGATATGGATGCTGTGTTTCGAACACGGTCAACAGTCATCCTCCATCATCACGCTAACCCCTTTAAGCCTTAAATTTTTGTAACATGATTCACATCATTGTCCACCTCATCATGTCAAATTTTAACATTAACACTCCTGACACTATTACTCTATCCGCATTTGCACATTAGGGGGACAAAGTCACTGTAAAGGTGCCATTCGATGATCCATGCTGATTTCCCTTCTCCATGGTCTAAGATCTAAGACCGTAAACAAATATCTCTCAAGAACTATGTGTGGATGGATACCCATACTTATGGGATACATAGGAACACCAAGACGTCTCATTTTAGGGTCCAGGACAATTGGGAGATAGTTTCTTCTACCCCTTACCCACTCACCTATATTTAGTCCCCTTGGCCTGAGGTTCCTTTCTCGGGATTTCATACGGTGTGGTATGGGATTATGTCTTTATTCACATCAGGTATATTTTATTAAACCGTACACATTCCCCATTTAGCATTGTTTCTACTACATCTGTGCCGCACGACATTAAAATGCATGCCTGGTCATATCACATGACCCTAAACTAAGAAATTATCATCTTGGCCGCAATATGAAAAACGACATTATATCGTGTTGTCCTCACTCAAGGGGACACCATGTTTGGTATCAGTCACACGCCATACCATCATTCAACGTCTGCATACATCTTGATTCTTGTGGATATGCCGAGACTTTCTATTCTAGGCCTATCACTTCACCAAAAAACCATTCACCTAAAAAGACATAATAGATACATCATATACCGCTTCTTTTGGTGAGAGGGCTACACCCACACGCCCCTTTTATCCGTGGAACTAGTTCCTTACCGTGCCACCTTCATAACCACGTGTAACATTATCCCCATCCTCATGGGGTATATAGGAACATTAGTGCACATTGTCTTGGGCCCAACATAACTTCCGTTTTTGGTCCATTCATATAAAATATTCCCAAGGAACATGTGGTGGTCGGAACCCCGGGTTCCCATTCACGTAGGATTTTATAATTACCCCACTATGTGTCTCCCATGTTTCCTACCATCCATGGTCCAAATTATATGACCCTAAACTAAGATCTCCCTATAGGAAGAGACTCGACACCCCCAATCCAATACGTCTCGACTCCCTCTATCCAATACGTCTCGTTGACAAAGAGCCTGAACCATGAAATTTTCATGGGGACATTCCCCTCATTCCATGTCCAAGATTAATGAACTCACTATTTGGATCCTCATCCTCTTCCACATCCAAAAAGACCCTCGGATGGCATTGATTCTTGGCCTAAGGGATCACCTACCCTTTTGGGCCAACTACCCTAATGATCTCGGATGACTTTTTGCAACAGGTATTGTGTTTCGAACATGGTAAGTGATCCACCCTCATTTTTCAATCCCCATTCCAGGATAACATGATATGGATGTCGTGTTCCAAATATGGTCAACAGTTATCCTTCATCATCATTCCAACATCATTCTGATCTAGATTTTGAGCATCATGAATCACACATTTCCACTTCCTCATGTTCAAGTGGAATTCTAACATACTCAGCTTTACTTATTCACGCATATAGGTGAACTACATGGACAAGTTAGCATCATTTGTCCAACATTCACCATGTTTCTCTTCACCCTAACATGTTCCTTTCTGTGTCGGGAGATTACCACCACAACTTGTTTCCCACATCGAGCACGACTCATGTGGTCTTATTAGTTTTGGTAGAATGTGTACCGGTGCAGCCTGGATTTTCATCATCTCGCATGATGTTAAATTGTGCTTCCAGAACTACATATGTCTTGATTCCCATCCTCATGGGATATATAGAGACACCCAGGCATTTCCTCTCAGGTCCAGCCCTAGGAATCATAAATCCTGTTCCTCCTCATTTTCGGCCCTTGGCCTAACCCCTTGTGTGGAACCATGTAACTGCAATGTTGCCCGAAACAAGTTCGGCATGCACCATGATGACATTGGGAAGTGATGACTCCCTCGTCAGAGAGGTCATGTCTAAATGAAAAAATGATCCATAATCAGACTAAGGCGCCCATCTAATGTGCTTCCACCATGGTGGCATAATATCTTGAGTGTTGGATTTTGTTTGAACAAACCATAACTCCACATTTCGTGCTTTGTGTGCCCCTTATTTGGACCATCGTTCTCTTTCATATCTAAGGGAACCCCCTAAAAATATGGATTCTCTACCTATGGATTTCCTATAGTCCAGGGCCAAAGTTCCAAAAGACTAATAGATGACACTTTGAGTCAGGCCTAGTGTTTTGATCATGGCCAGTGGTCAGCCCTCATTTGTTATCCCCACTCCAGGCTAATACAATAAGAATATTGTGTTTTGAATACGGTCAACAGTTATTCTTTATTGTCACAACACCCCCCTCAATGTTCCAAATCGTGGGTATCGTGTTTCACATCTCCCATTCCCATTTGATTGGATTGATTTCAGAACCCTTGGCATTACCCAGTTCATGCACAAAAGTACATTGGGAAAACGGTAATGCAGCTATTCTGAGAGCTTTGTTCTCCAGCCAGGTCTCTCCCATTTCCTCCTAGAAATATGAACTTGTTGTTCAAACCCTGGAATCCCAAATCCTGGATTGCACTGCTACATTTGGATGGGGTGATAAGGTGGTTATCTCTTATTTCTCACATCAGGCCCGACCCACATGAGCTTAGGTAATGATTGCTGGACACTCCGCGAACATCACGAGGATACAATAAACCGATGTAAAAAAACGGAACTCATACATGAAATGGTATCAGACAATTAAATCATGAATGTAAATTTGAGGGGTTGTAATCATTACACTACCCAAGGGTCGTCTCCCCCCATTGACCGGCTGACCTTGTCAAAAGAGCGTAGCAGCTCTGCCACCCTCCGGCCGGTGGCGTCTATGAGTTGCTACAGCCTATTCAGCTCACGCTTCTCCTTGGAAGCGAGAGGGTGAAATTTGTTGGATGCAATCTGGGCTCGATTCATGTCATCCTGGATGGCGGTCATCTCCTCCGAGGATCGCATCAGGCCCTCTTTGGATTCTGGAATTTGGGCTTTCAATCACAATATTAGCTTAGATTACACATTGACGGAGGTCAAGTGCTTGTCCTCCCGATTCTACAGCCACTGGACCTAGTCTTCAGCCTCTTAGAGAATCTTTATGTTCACCGCATTCCTCCTCTTCTAGCCCACATTGAGGCCACGATCATACTCTTGAATCTTTTCTGCCATAAGATCTCGGATGAGTAAGTGAGGACACTGGTCATTAACTCCCCCTGCACACAGTTCGCGTAGCTGCATGCGATGTCTATCCATCTCATCCAACCATAATGCTTGGGGTTTTTTTGATGGTGCGCGTGATCAAAAACCATGATCAGTGACATAATATTTTGTTGTCCTCCACATCAGAGGCTATTTTTTCCCTGTCGGCACAGTTGGCAGGCTCATATGTAGGGAATTCCCCCAAAAATTCCTCAGTCTGGTCCACGTCTGGAATTGGATCAGGCGTGGTGGGGCCTGAACTATTTGGTTCATCCTCATCATCAGATTCCACCTCAATAACCTCATCCACAGTCCCACCAATGTCCCTTCCAATGATCGGGAGCATTGTATTTTGGTCAGGTTGGATGTCCAACGCCACGACCATTGGCATGTCTTTGGGAGGAGCACTCCCAGAAGTCCCAGCCAAATTCGCCGCAGTGGCCCATGCCAATTGAAGTACTGCACACACCAAAAAAAATGGGGGCATGTATGTCAGTTATCATGGTCAAGGGATGGCAGTCATAAATTCGGTAGAGGAGACTTATGGAGATGAAATCACAAGTCTCACTCCGGGGCTGATTTCATCGTGACCCTAAAATTCCCCCCCCCCCCCCCATATATGGTTGGCAGGTTTGGAGACTATAGGGGAGAAACCTCAAGTGTCCTAGCCCCACCATACGTGGAAGTTGATGCAGCCATGGGTGTGGATTCTGAAGGTCCCGCGTCAGCACCCACTAAGGAGTGAGAACAAGGTCTATGCACAAGGTCCTTATAAATGGTTCATATATAGGTAAGGAATCTAGAGTAGCCTAAGAGCATACATTTAAGAAGGAACTTGAGATTTTACCTTGAGGGCCTCCAAGAAAACTTCGAGATTTAAGTACTAATCACCGACTTCAACCTCCTCCAACAGACTCCCTCTACCGGGCTTGTCTCCCCATGATGACTCCTCTGATTCTTCCAGCATAGGGATGTGTTCCCTCAGTTCACCAGCTGACAGTTGTGTAGGGACCATACGATCCAACAACACCCTGATCTGGTGTATCATCGGGTGCAGGGTACCCCGGGAGTGGATAAATTCTTCTAGTTCGGCCATGTATTGCTCCTCCCCCGCCTAGGATACTACGAAACCGACTCTAATAGGGATAATCCCTGACAAGTCCATCCTGATGTGGTTAAGGTTCTTCCATAACTCGGATGGGCTAAGGAATTTCCGGTTGACATCCAAGATGTCTTAGGCCTCCGGGAAGACAACATTATACCACTTGTCAATATGGCGCAACTGTTTCCCTCGAGGCCTGAGTAGAAATCCTGCGGAATTCTCTCGGTGGTCACCCCTCCGGTTGACTCTGTTCTCCTGAGACCATTGGGTCCACTGCTGCTGCCGGATCCACTACCACTGCTTCCCCCTCAACTGGTGCGGGTGTCACTACTACAGTAGCCCCGCCAATGCGGGATGCCCTTGTCACCTTTTGGCCTTGGCCCTATGGTTGGGGATGCTCACCATCACCGACTAGAATGGTTGGCCTCTTCAGCATCTCCCCCAGGTAGGTCACCTCCATGCTCTGGGCAGATTCCATTACTAGCCCGAGGACGGCGGTCGGCATAGGCAGTTCATTCCACATCTTTCTGTATTCCAAAGTGAACATGAGCCACATCAGCCTCATCACACATGGGTGCTCCTCGTGACACAACTCCAGGTAGACCTATGGGGTCAGTCGCTGCAGGCACCAAAATTGCATTGCAAACTAGTGTGGGGTTAATTCCTTATAGAGATGATCGTGGTCCACTATGGAAACCAAGACTCCACATCAAAAGGCCAGGAGGTAGGCCTTGGTATCTTCCTCTTTCCGACCATCATCCGTGAAGGCCCCCATCGACAACAAGAATATATGGATGTTGAACTCTTCTACCTTCCAGACTCCAGTTAATATCGATGGTACAGTCAGCTTGGACAGAAAACTACCCTCTATGTTGAGAATTGAGGGGCAGAAGTTCAACCCTAGAGGTGAGATTGGGTTCAAATATTCATAGATCCCCTAGATGTGTGCCGATATCCAACCGTATAGAAGTTTGAACGACCCGCATATCTTCTATGGCCTTTTCCCCTCGCTGATGTTCCACAATATCTTATACAACTTGGCGAGCATCAGGATCCCTAGGTTGACACACCCTCTTGTTACCAATGTGGACTCCATGATGAAAGAGCTTGGTTGCACTCCCATGTTGGTATCCCTCACAAGCAGGATCCAACCACAGATGAGATCTGTGATGAACGCTGCCAGCCTGACTATTGGTTGTTGCTCAGTGCAGACACTGAACCCCTAGGTCTTCCACTGGCTATTCACTAACAGCTGCCAGTACGAGTGTTCCTTACTTTGGGCCCCCTTTGGTCATGTTTGAGGTCTCTCCAGGAACTGAAGGTCTACCGGGATGTTCAGAAACTTTTTGAACCAATTCATGAAGTGGACATCCCTCACCGCCTCCTTATCCTCCCCTGGCACAAGCTCCATCAATGAAATCGCCTGACGCGACATCTGCTCTAGATCCTCCCACACACCCATAGCAGGGTGGAATTCATTTTACATCACCCCTAGTATCGGGACCCCCGATATCTGATGCACATCCCATAAGCTGATGCCAACCTCCCTATGATGCAGGTGGAAGGTATTGGTATCCAGTGACCACCGGCTCAACAAATGCGACATTAGCTACTTCAGCTGGTAGATGTGAAACTAGGAATCCCAAGCTGCCTCATAAAGGCCCACTCTTCACATCTCCTCTCTTAACTCCTCACATGAGGAACCTACCCAGTAGGTCCAGACCTAATCATCTATGAAGTTGCTGCCCTGGAGCAAGTCCCATTCCTCAGACCACGCCTTCTTCGGATTCCCCTACACCACCTTGAGGATAGTTCGGTGCATAGGAGGGGACATCTCCAGCTACAAGCCTTCATGTTGACATTGTTCAGATTTTTTTGTAAGTAGTCAGCAATGAAGGGCATGATGTCCTCCCAGGCATGACCATCGGCTACCCTGAACCAACGGGCTGACACGATATACTCTGGAACTAGTAAAATGGCTCGTCCCTACTTGCTTTAGGGATGAAGACATCATCCCTCAGCCCAAATCCATACAAGGGAAACCATTTATAAAACGACTAGTTATTATGGATCATCGATAGTAGCTCCACCAATGAACTACGGTCTGATTAGCTATAGACTAACTCTCCCAGTCCTAGACTGTTCCCCATCTCATCCATCTGGGCAGCATCTGGAAGGACCCCCTGGGAATATTCTTGGTGTACCATTCAGTTATGGAACATGGATTATTCATGGGATGGTTCGTGAAGCTCGTTCTCAGAGTGCGTTGGCAAAGACTCTTCACGAAGACTATTTTCAGAGCGCTACCTAGGCATTCAAGTGTCGGATCACAGAGCGCAAATGCGGAGTCGATGACACGCTTTGTGCCAAAAAGACATGATTCATAGAGAAAACTCACGGAGTACGTGGACCTTCGTGAATCAAGAGAAAAAAAGTCAAATTCGCAGAGAAAGAAAAAAAGAAAAGAGTCGGTTTCTGTCCTATTTATAGCTGATGGCCTTCAGAGCATCACGATGCATCTAGTTCATGTCGAGCATCGCTGCGCGCTAGGCTCGCACATCCACTATCCGCCTCGCGAGCCATATTCGCAAGCCAGCATTGCGAACAGGTGATGATTTTGGCAATTACCCTCAGACTTCGACCATTGATCTCTCTGTGGGGTTAAGTATGAGGGGGGAATTTGTTGGCACCAAAATTCGTGATAGAGAAGAAGCCAAAATGAAGGCAACATTGACTTCCTCGCGAAGCTATTTCATAGAGTTCCCCTAGCATCACGGCCTCCATGGTGCAAGGAGGTGGGATTCCCCATGAACACATTTGATGTTCGCGATCCCACCACGAAGAAAGGAGGAGGGATGCTACATGAATTCATTTTATGTTCATGATCCCACCTCGAAGAAAGGAGGTGGGATGATACACGAACACATTTGATGTTCGTGAGCCCACCACGAAGCAACCAAGCCCCTCTTCGCGCCGCGTAAGCTCTTCTTCGTGGCGCATCTTGCCTGTAAATACTGGGCTCCCCCTGATTCCAATGGGAGGATAATCAGACCTTTCAACTTCCCCACATTAGAATCCCAAACCATTCTTCTACTCTGCAATCCATCAGCTGTGCGGGGTACTTTTTCTCTGCGACGTGCCTCCCCTTTGTCTCGTTTTGATCCCCACTTCCATGGGGATGCCTATTTCGACACCTAAGGGCCTTCGCAAAGGAAGGGGATCCCCAATGGGACCCAGGTCGTTGTGGAGCGTGTATTCTTCATGAAACACCCTTTATGTACACATGATCCCCAAACTAAAGAAGTTCACTATACTTCGCGGAGCACATTGCTTCGTGACACCTTGCTTCGCAAGGCACCTTTGCTATGTGAGGAAGTGCTCCGTGAATACCTTTCCACATTATGATGCACCTCCCATATGCACCTCTGCACTATGCTTAGGCTAAGGAACCCCCCTTCGCGATGCACACCCCTTCGCAAGTGCCCCCTACCACGCAGAGCAACATAACTTCACAAGGACCCTTCTTATGAAACCCTCTTCTTTGAAATTACATTTCCAGTGTGGCCCTCTAGGTTAGCACAAAGTAACATAAAAGTCCATTGGACGGTATTTCCCGTTTCATTGCTTCACCTCATGCTTTATTACATAGGAATAGTAATGTCTATTGCTTCTTCGCATAGTCGTGCTAACATGGGCCCCTCGATGGTTCGCTCCCTGACACCCCCTCAACATGGCTTTGCTTGTCCCCTCTTTGCACCAAGGAGTAGAGGGTACCAGTTTTGTATGTCCTAATGGTGCGGAGCAAACCCACCTCGTCCGAGCTGCAGGGCGTTAAACTACCAAGCACCTTCGTCCTCAACACATGACGTTAAACTCTGACCCCTCCCCATGACATGCATGCGGGGTACCCCCCCCCCCATGGACATTCTCAATGCCCACCAGTCTCCACATGGAATGATATCCTCATTATGGGAGTGGTGTTTGTCCGCAGGGAAAGGGATTCCATCTCGGTGTAATCCCTTCACCTTCGTGTAAGAGGAAACATCAATGCACCTCCATTCATCTTTGGTCCCTAGGGCTAGTGAAGGGTAGAGTGTAGAATAGTACTTCTCCTTTATTCAGTCCCAAGTCCCTCTCCCGCTGCGCTTTTTCACCATCGGGCCTCCATCTTGGAGTAAGTCCTGACATCTTGGGCTGCTAACTACGTGTAAGACCCACTTCATTTCCAATAGATGCACCTTTTGCGATGTGATCGTTAGTTATCTACTATCTCTTGTTTCTCACATTGAGAATTACTTACATGGGATTAGAATGAGCACCTACCATGTCATCTTCCCAACAACCTGAACTACAAGGACTTTGATCCTTGCCATGTTAGGATACCTAGGAATCCTCCATGAGGTTAAATCCCACCGTCACCTGAACTATAAGGAATTTGTTCCTTTCCATGGCATGGTACGTAGGAATCCCCCACGAGGTTCAAACCCACCTTCACTACCTAAACTACAAGGTATTTGATCTTTCCCAAGGCAGGGTACGTAGGAAGCCTCCATGAGGTTCAATCCCACCATCCATTGTACCCGAGGACCTCCTTCATGTTGGCCCACGAACACCCTATGCAGCGTAGAGTGTAATCCCCACACCCATATACAAAACTATGTGTTCTACGATCTCTTACAAGGCAGGGTACGTAGGTAGACTCCACGAGGTTCAAGCCCAACACCTAATCGTCCCGACCCCCTTCACGTTGATTCACCAACACCTTGGGCCACCTCAGAGAGTAATCCCCAAATGCCCTACCTGAACTACGGGGTCATTGATCCATGCAACGACTAGGTATGTAGGAAGCCTCCTCGAGGTTCAAGAACACCATCCATTAGACCCCAAGTCCTCCTTCATATCATCCCACAAACACCCGGGGAAACCTAGAGTGTAAACCTCACACCCATATCCTGATCTACGAGGACATTGATCCCTGCTATGGTATGGTAAGTAGGATGCCTCCCTGAGGTTCATGCCCAACATCCAGTTGTTTCGACATTCTTTTGCATCGGTTCAATTGACCCATTACCACCTGGACTACGTGGACATTGATACATGCCAAGCGTGGGTGCCTAGGAATCCTCCTTGAGGATCAAGCCCACCACCCTGTCGTCCCGACACCCCTTCACATCGGTTCACCAACACCTTGGGCCACCTAAGAGTATAAGCCCCAAATTCCCCCATATCCTGAACTATGAGGACATTGATCCTTGACAATGCAAGGTACGTAGGAATCCGACATGAGGTTCAATCCCACCACCAATTGAACCCCAGGTCCACCTTCACGTCGGTTCCCAAACACCTGAACTACAATTTCATTGATTCCTTCCAAGGTGAGGTATGTAGGAAGCATCCACAAGGTACAATCCCAACACCCATCAGTTCTGACCCCCTTCATGTCGGTTCTCCCCTATCCCACATGACGTTAAACTGTGGGCCTCATTCAGTGGTAAGCCGTTGTCACTCCGTTCAGTGGTAAGTCATTTTCACTCCATTCATCATTAAGCATTTTTTCACTACAGCGGTAAGCCATTGTAACCACAATCAGTGGTAAGCCATTGAATCCCCATCCAGCAGTAAGCCATTGAAAACCCCAATCGTTGGTATTCTGACATCATATGAATTACGTGGACATTGATTCCCTACTATGGGGATACGTAGGAAGTCTCTTCGAGGATGATTCCCAAAACCATCGTCACCCCCATGACAGTTCCATCCCTTTCACCATCCAGTTCCCCGAATCATCCATCATCTATCCTAATTCTAACCTGGGCTACCACATCCCTATGGAATCATGCCACCCCATTCCCCATTCCCACAAATAGATCTCGGGAGTCCACCCACACGATGGACCTAATATCGGTGTTCCCTCTAGGGGGTTCTTCCATCTGATCCACTCTAGTTAGTATTTTGATAAACCCAATCCATCTCCACTATACGTTAAACATGTGGCATATCCCGTGTTAAACCTAAGAAGATGATGAAAACCTCAGATACATGCCCGTGGAATATGATTCCTTATGTTTGATGTGGGATTCCTCGGGCTTCTGCGCCCTCAAAAAGCCCTATAATAAGGGACTGATGACAGACACGCCAATCCCCCAGCGTCCAGAGACGCCAGTGATGCCCCACCTGACTACTCTCTTAACCGATGTTTTCTACCATGACCAGACCCCTTTTAATGTCCTAACAGAAGCAGCGTAATTAACTGGTTTCCATGAAGATATATCACCCGAACGAGTTTCACGAACAACGTCTTAGGTCTATGAGGGAGACCCAGACTAGGTGACGAGTTTTGAGGAGGAATCCATAGAAGAAAGAAACAACATCCCATCATCATGTTTCGATCAAGGAGCATAAATCCCTAAATAAGGAGCGGGTGTCACCCGCCTTCGGAATGAGGGAATGCGGGGCAACAAAAAACCGCGTCCCTCATCCCCGAACAAAACGGACATACGCGCCCCAAAGAAATAGTCGGTAACAATTATAATGGTTGACAGACTCGACAAAAGGAGCCACCAAATCATTGGTATCTTCTACTGTGGAAGGATGACATAGAGGTATTGATGTGGGGGAATCAATAATAATATTACTTACCTTTCGGCTATCATCATCGCCAGGCATATCGGGAGTGATGACCCTCAAATGTGCCACATGGAAGATCAAGTTGTCCATGATAGGGTCTATGAGTGAAGAGGAATGGATGAACAAGGCATCGGCATAACCATTTTGTGACTGAGTAATATGATTTTCCTCAGGTAGAGAAGGTATCTAGGCCATCAATTAGAGAGTTCCCTCTGGCAGGGGTACAATCTATGCTTCTGGATGACATAGTCACCATTGATCTACATGATGACTATATTAGAGTCCCCTTCACATGTTGGTGGTGATCATTAATCGAGGGGGCCATATCAAGACCGTTGATGAGAGCCTACTTCTCCGCCTCATTGTTTGTACATCCATCTGACCACAAGAATGAGTAAGGGAAAGCAACATGTGTGAGTGTGATGAAACTAATACCCATGCTTGCTTTGTTTATTCTAGGGTCATTGATCCTTCAAATAGTTGGGCTATGGGAAAATCCACCTAGAAAATCATCAAAAATAGTGTGTCCTCATTAACTGAGAGGATGGAATCGTATAAATATATATGGTCCAGATACTTAATTTTGGGGTTTGGATGGGTGGAAAGTATGTATTCCAGTTCCTAACCATTGTAATCTTTCTATAGAATGAACCTGATATCGAATTTCTGAAGGATCATTTCCCATCGAGCTAAACATCCTATAAAATTGGGGATATTTAGAATATACATCAAAAAATCCACAAAGGACACTAGATATATCTTATGGTGCTGAAAATGTTTCCACGACTCTTGTACATCAAAAACCTGCATGGGGCACCTCTTCTTGATAATTAAGTATCTATTCTCTATGTCAATGAACTTGCAACTGAGATAGTATAAATTGTTCTATATCCCTACATTTTTCTTCTGTATGATAAGGGTGCTGATAGATAGTTCTAGGGATGTTACATAAAAGACAAAAATTTTGGAGACAGGTGGAATCAACACAGGAGGATGTAGTAGGTATTACATTATTTCCTCTGAAGCGTTGTGAAACTCTCTATCTCGTTGATAGATGATAAAATTCTTCATATTTTGTAAAAACAGATTACAATTGTGGCCAGATTTGTAATGAATCAGTGTATATAGTCTTAGGGGCCTTGAAAGACTCGAAGCTCTCAAATGTTGCTCGAAGGAGGAATATGACTGATATAATTGATCTTCTACAGATCAATCTCGATGCCTCTATATCTAAAAAAATCAGAGAAAAATTTAATAGGCATTCTCAAGGTACACTACCAAGGGTTCATCGTCATATGGCGGGAATAGAGGAAGCCATCCAATTTTTCATGATCATTGAGATTGTGATGAGGTGGGAATTAATTGATCACCAAATAAACTAGGAATCATTCCTCTAACATCCCCAAAATTATCATGAATATGGGGTGCCTGTAAAGTTTATTGGTGGATCCATAACTTTTCAAACTGAAGGACATTACATGGTAAAAGATGTATATTGTGGTTCTCTGAAGGTAGTGGACCCTTCATCTTCAAGGGACATTAAGATCTAGTTATATATGGAATATCCATCCATGAAAGAGGGATCCTGGAATATAGTAGTGGAATCAATCAAATGCTCTTTCACATGAATAGGAAAATAATCATTCATGATTTGTAAATTGAAATCCCAAGAGGTTGATGTAGACTCTGATCTATCCAACATTCTTCCTGACAAGCACAAAATTTGGTAACCATCTATGGTATTCGAATTTCATGATGATGTTGGATTTAAGTATCATATCAAACTCATCCTCAAAAATTGTACCTTGATAATGGAACATATTTCTGGGAAAGATATTTTAATTCAAGATGAGTTATAGAGTAACCAAGACGTTGGACATAAACCTCAGGATACAGTCCGGGCATCTTGTTGTGTCATCAAAAAAACACACCCCGATTCTACATCAAGAAATCCATACAATTATATTTCTCATTTGTGGGTAAAACGTCATTAATCAGTCTTGGCCTCAGGTCTACATTGGTACTAATATTTACCAATATCAACTCTTTGATGGTCGTGGAGACGCCTTCTTCAAATGCAGGTGGAGTGTCTTTCAAATCAACATCAACATCAATGGAGAAAGGATCATCGGTGGGAGGAAATTCTTATGAACAAGTTGTATAATGACACCAGCCATTTACTGAAATAATTAAATTATTTTGAGCTTAATTAGATATCAAATTACAATCCAAGGATCCCCAATTATTGTGTCTCGGAAGACTAGGTACATAAAACTGAAAAAATTTGACTAAAGGCATTTCTTTAATTAATCATCATAAGGAGCACCCAACATAAATTTTGTCCATACATCTTTATAGGATATACTTGTGATAAAATGAACAAAGGGATGAGATGAAAATACTAGTAAGGGAATAAACATAAGAATACCAATTTAGCATATAGGTAAGATGGCATGCCATAATGATATAATTGCCATGGAACAATATTAAAAATATGGAATACTAACATATAAAACATGGGATCCTATGAAAATGGAATAATAGTAATATGGAAGAAACATAAAAAATAATCTATTAAGATTCAATTCTCATTTCATAAAGAGTATCATGAGTCAATGCTAACCATGGAGATTATTTCACTTGGAGAACGAGACAAGCCTAACCTCTAAGAGCGTTGCACAAAACATCTCATGAGACAGAACATTATCCAATTAATTGGAGAACTATATGGGTGAACCCATACTAACATGTTAATGAATATATGTTCCACATGAAGAATCATTCAAAATTAGTCAATCATAAAAATAATGGGTACCCCTGATAGAATTTTGTATCGTAATCTTGTAAAAAAGAATAGTAAATCTGCATCTCAAATAAGTGTTCACGAAAGAAAGGAATTAAATAATACATAGACATTATTAATGTTAAAATAGTCATATATCATGATAATTAATATCAATAGGATGTGTTAATGTGTAAAAGAGTATTAAATATACTATTATAATTAAATCATATTACTGTTGTTTAACGGAAAATTTGTAAAGATCCTTTAAAACAAAAAATGGAATAATCATTTATATAAAACTAGAAGTGAATAAAGTAGGTTGTCATTATAAAAAGTGTTATTTTTGAAAATAATGGTGTCTCAAAATAGATTATGGAGTGATCTTTAATTTGGGTTAGAATTCTAGAAGTTCAAGTAAAATTATCTAGCTTAATAGGACGAATTGAAGAGGAAATTACTTAAAACATGTATATCCCTAGAGGAGAATGATGAATGGATATTGATACAAGATTTTAGAACATATAAACTATATTTATAAGATGTAACTAAAAAGAATATTTAACTTCTTCTGGGTAAAAATAATGATAGAGATCCCCGAAGGAATAATGGAGGATCAGGTAGAATCCCTCACCAAAAATTTGAAGGGGGTTTTCAATTGATCATAGTGTCCTCGATAATCAAATTAGATTCATTAATTAATAATACCATATCCTATTATTCATGTAATAG
This sequence comes from Viscum album, assembly GCA_963277665.1. NCBI lineage: Eukaryota > Viridiplantae > Streptophyta > Magnoliopsida > Santalales > Viscaceae > Viscum > Viscum album. The sequence goes on from OY728161.1 coordinate 756,616,639, forward strand.
GTGTAGTATAACATTATTAATTTCATTCCTAGACGTTTTTATGGGTTATGAGGTTTAATTTCATTGTTTGGAAGTGTTTGTTTCCTTGGTTTTCCTGATCGGTTTATTTATATACAAGTATGTATGATCATCTTAGATGAGGATGGTTTCAATAAATTGAAGTTATATGTTACTATTAATCATGAATAAGAATAAATGGTTATAAAATTCATTTCAATAGGTAAATTTGATTGAGGATGAATCATTATCTAAAACATTAAAGGTAAACGCTTGGATTAATTTGTAGATTTTTCAATCACAATGAAATCATTTGATTTTATAAATTAATACAATTTATATAATAAAATTATAAAAAAATTACATAGAATATAATACATATATAATAATATTTGTTGTCTATAAAAATTTTCTCTGGCAAGGAATTGATGTTGGTAATAGAAATTGAAAACATATCATCCTTGAATGTGATTAATTAACAAATTTCAGATGGTGTTTTGATTTATAGTATAAAAGGTGTGTTAAGGAGAGATAATGACTAATTATTAAATTATAATAACAATATTATATTAAATATATGGTATTGGAGTTTTCAATTATTTTTTTATGATGATAGATGAGTATAGAAAATATATCAAAAGAACTGAAAATAAATTGAATGAAAACAAAAGGGGGATTTACCTCTAGATTACTTCTTCTTGAGAACCTCCGTAGGGGAGAGGTTTTGGTCTTCTAATTATACCAAGGTCTTTTGGATGTGGTAGAGGGTCATAGGTAGGGATTTTAGTAGAATTTATACCATGAAAAAGTCTTGAGAGGTGTGAAGACAATAGGGGGTGAGGGTAGTTTTTATAGTAGAGGAGAGGGGCGTTTTTTGAATATGTTATTAATTTGTTTATTATTTTTCTCAAGAGAAGAAATACTATTGATTTTAGAGGCTAAATATATTAATTAGATCATGTGAGTTCCATAAATGGGTTATGAAACCATCCATGATGTTAAAAATAGTGCATATTACTTATAATGTATATATACAATAAATTAATATATTCTACTATTCCCAAAAAATTAATGTATTTTAGAAAAATAACAAAGATTCACTCTAAGCAATTTTCAATGTGTAGAATTAAAAATTGAACTCCATTTTTGAAATATAATTTTCTACATATGACAACATTAATTTTTAAATAAACTCATAATATAATTGAAAAATAAAAATTTTTAAATTAAAACTGCATTTCTATGAGTCTGAAAAAGTAATTATTGTCTTATAACGATATCTTATAATCCTAAGGCATCAGATTATTATTTTATGATAACATTCTATGAAAATATGTTTTGTGTTAATTTATTACATTAATGATAAAATGTTAATGAAATACATATTAATTACAAAAATACCAAAACATAATTAATAATTTTTCATATATTTATCTACTTACACAATGATTTAAAGATAAGATATTTTATCTTTTAAGAAAAATAAATTTTATTTATACATTCATTGATGAAGTTAATATTACATTGGATGATTTACTATTTATAATGGCCACATTACTATTCGAAGGATCATGTTACAAATTCATAGGTATAAGTTCATTAACTTCTCGAAATACCTTTTCATTTCACTCATTCATAATTTATAATGTTTTTACCTTGTTCTATAATTAATATTGTGTGATTATAAAAAAATTATAAGAAGGTAATTCCATTGATAAATCATTTTTTCATTACATGTTTCACCCTTATGAAATAACACCCTCGAAATTTTATTTTATACTCTTAGCTGAAAACAGATGTGGGCACTTTTCTTTCATTTATTCCTTAAGTTCACAAGTTGCCTCTTCATACTTATGGTTCCGCCATAGTATGTTGACATGATTCATAATCTTGTTGTGTATTACTTTGTCTCTAAGGTCCAAGAACTTAACTAGATACTCCTCTTAGGAGAGATCATTCTCCAATTGTACCACCTCTAAAGACATTAAATGTGAAGGATCTAGTATGTACTTATTTAAGTGGGATACAGGAAAATATCGAGTACTTTAGAAATGGTAGGTGGAAGCACACCTTAATATTCCACAACTCCAACAAGATCATGAATCGAAAAGAGGCTGATGTACCTGAGACTTATCTTTCCTATCATTCCAAATATTATGACCTTCTTTCATTGAGATATTCAAATGAATACCATGTCTCTATCTTTGAAATCGTTGTACTGTCAATGATTGTATACATAACTCATCTGTCAGATTTGGGATTAAATGATGTGATGTTGTATAGTTTTTACTTTCTCCACCATTTTTTTCAACTTGTTCTGGTCCTAGCAGCTAACACTAACAGACTTCATCCAAGAAAGCCAACGATCTTCAGTATTTCCCATAAATGAATTCATATTGTTCAATTTTGATTCTAGAGTCGAAACTAATTTTATAAAATAACTAGACCATTGGAATATGTTTGTCACATCCTCCACTAAAGCCCATAGAACACGCTCTCATCCTATCTTCCAATGTCTGAATAATTTTTATTGATTGGCTATTAGTTTGTGGATGATATTCCATAACGATGTTCAGTTTATTGTATTGATCATGTTGGAGACTTTTACAGTACATCAATGATGAATATAAGATATCGATCAGATGCAATCGATAGTGGGACTCCATGAATCCTTACCACTTATTTGTTATATATCCATTCATGTTTATATAATGAGATGTCCTCTAAGATTTCAACAATGTGATCTATCCTTGTATGATTACCCAGAATGACAAATATGGAATTATATCCTTTTGATATACATATATGTTTTGTGAAAATTTCCATCGTAATATTCTCTCACTTATTTTCTGTTATGGGTAGTGGTTACATCATCCCCTTAGTCTTTTCCCATTCATCATTCACTTTCTGACATACTAGTCACTTTTATGTATACTCATGGATCTCCTTCTTAATATTTTCCCACAAATAGTTCTCCTGGAGATATTGATACATCATTTTGATCCCATAGTTAATAGAGATGGTTGAGCTATGTGTGTCATTAAGAGACTCAATCTTTATTTCTAGATCAGATGGTACACATAGTCATGACTCGAATGTCATGACTCTATCCACAACAATCTTGAACTCGAATGATTTCGCATTTCTAATAGCTTCAAAAATTTCCTAATTTATACATTATTTCTCTGAGTATCATTTATTTTCTCTATGCTGGGAGGTTGATAAATCATTTGATAATGAAATGATGATGTTCCTACTTTAATGATATCCATGTCCATTCCTTAAAAATATATCATGATTATATACATCACAATTTTCATCATTGATAAGGATGCATGATCAGTTCTACTTCAAGCATTTGCTATCTTATTTGCCCTACCAGGATAGTAGTGGATTGAGAGGTCATAATATTTGATGTGATCTATCCATATTTTCTATCACAAGTATGCTCCATCATTATGAATATATATTTGATAATATTTTGATCACTATATAACTCACACATCTCCCGATAGAGATAATGTTGACATTTTTCTAATGTAATGATCATAGATACCAACTCACGATCATGCATGGGGTAGTTTGGATCATGAATTTTTAACTTCACTTAGGCATAGGCTATCACAATATCATTTTTCATCATTACCTAGCCGAAGTACTTTTTTGAAACATAATTGTACACCACAAGCAGTTATCCACTTGTTGGTAGTATGAGTATTGGTGTAATGATAAGACAATTTTTTAGTTCCTTAAATATTCCCTCACATTCATGAGTCCATAAAAATAGCAATCTTTTCGTTTCATATTGGGTATTGGGTTTGAAAATCATGATAAGTTCTTCACAAATTCTTAGTAATACTCAACTAAACCATGGATGCTATGGATCTCCATTATAGATATTTGAAAAGGCCAATCATTGATTGCATCTTTCATGGAAGGGTCTATAGATATCCCTTGTCCGATTATAACATTTAACAAGAATGATACTTCTTACCTCCATAAATCTCATTTACTATAATTTTTATAACGTTTCTCCCTACAATAATTCATGAGAATAGTATTAAAATGATCCTCATGTTCCTCGTTGCTCTTGGAATATATTAGAATATAATCGAAAAAGACTACCACAAATTAATTAAGTAAATACCTAAAGATTCTATTCATTTAATCAATTAATATTTTTCGATCCTTATTTATACTGAACAATGAACACATAGTGTCTATACCTTGTTCGAAAGTCAGTTCTACTAATTTCATCTTTCCTCGTCATTAATTGATGATATCCTGACAAAAGATCCACCTTTGGGTAATAACAGTCCCAATAAGTTGTACAAAAAAATCATTTATCTGGGGAAGGGGATACTTGATATTTATCATAATTTTATTGTGTTCAAGGGAATAGATGTAGATGCCCTCATATCAATCCTTTATCAAGATTAATAGGACTGAAACACCTGATGGTGAAGCAATCTTTCATATAAAACCCTTGTCTTGATTTTCCTGTAACTGCTCCATCCGCTATTCATGATCTATAGTGGACATTCTATAAGGTGTATTTTAAATATTATTCAGTCCAAAAAAATGATCAATCATGAAACCAATATCTCGATTAGGAAAAAGACTACGAAATTATTCGATAATTACATCAGTCAAATCCCTCATTATGGGAATTTCTTTGAGAATGATTCTCTCATTTCTCTGAATAATTTATTCTATATATTCCTTCTCATAAAGATGTTATATCCAAACTTGTTAAAATGATTCCATAGAAGGTTGATCCTCTTCCTTACACTTTTACAAAATTCTGGGATTCTTTAGGATGTGTTGAGTGATCATCCATTCCCAAATGTTGATGTTGGGTTTGTAAAAAGATATCTCATCGATTTGGTAAATAAAATTCAACTCCACCATTGGATGTACGATGAAGTTTTCTTGGAGGTTTAGTTGAAAAAACATTTACTATCGAGGAGTAATAGACTTTGGATGCAATAATTTCCCCATTTTATGTAATAATAGATAACTCATCCTCCATATTATGAGGTTGTGTTGTAATAAGTCTATGAAACTTGAAAATATTAAAGAGTGTGTAGAATAAAAATCAAATTGTACGTTTTATATTCTTGAATGAATAACCAGGGTACCTGTTACCACATCATTATTCAGATCCACCATTGTAGTAGTGATAATATAAGACCATCCTTGTTCCCTTGGAGGTTATTGATGATTTCCTCCTATGATGCTTGTCTTAGGGAAATTGATTACATAATTCACATGTTTTTTTATAGTTTTATCATTTTACTACAGACTGAGCATTAATATGAACCCTCCTTTATTCTACTAAATTATTGTAATTCTTCATATCTATTTGGTTGTTCAAAGCTATATGTCACATAATTCAACAATTAAATAAATTCTTGGTTCCTTTTTAACAATTCCCAGGATTTTTCTTCCCACATATTTTTACATGTGGGAGGTTCTATCTTTATTCCACCATGGTATTTAACTGTAGAACCACCCATTGAAGAATCCATCTTCTTCTTTTTGTCACCGAGACTTGAGGCCATTTATATTATTAAAAATCCATTTCAAATGTGATGATACAATAGAAAAAATACTCATATGTATTGATGTCACAAATTACCAAAGTTTTTCATAGACTCTTCTTGAATATGTTAAAGTTTCTATCGACATTAGATTCGGTGTTCATGAAAATACCAGATGTTTATATGGAAGTCCATGAAATGCATGATTGATATGTCATGGTAGACTTTTCGTCATTCTGATTATGTATGAGGAACTCTATTTCCATATTGTGATGGACGGTAAGGGAAAATATTTATTGATTTTCTTAATTCCTCCTAATCCATGGAAACAATTTGTACCTGGGACATCATATTCTTGATTAGTGTAAAACACGTATTATATTTTCCATAAAAAAGATAGTACACCATCATAATTTTCTCTTCTTCTGTGCACTAGAGGATAGAGAATATTGTTTCAATTGTTCTTATAACACCCCAAGCTTCTACGGTATGCTTCTCTTTGAATAATACGTTAGCGTGTGTTGTACGCAACTTCGAGTTCTAACACACACCATGACCAATCAAAGTAGCTGTTATGAATAGTAATACCCACATTTTAAAATTTAATAAATTTTATCTCTCAAAATGGACTTCATTTTTTGATTCAGAATATCTAAATTATCCAAGGGTGAAATTTTGGTACTTTTCGGATAACTCTCTTATTTTTATGAATAGTGAAAATTATTACATTTTAATTAATAAAAACTTTTTTGATCAAAATAATTAAAAGTGTTAAATTATGAATTTGAGTGATTTTAAATTATATTTAGAATATATTTTTACAATTCAATCCAATTTTGGTCATTGGATATAATTTCACATTTAAACCGAACATAAACTAGTATCAATCTTTTGATAGTTAATATATCTTAAAAACACACTTTCTGTTTTGACAGCGGGAATTAATTTTAAAATAATTTCGGCCACTTCTGTGTTTTGAATTTGGAAAAATGGGTTCTATATTTGGAATCAGGATGTCTAAATTGTGTAAATTGGAAACTTTTATTTTTATAAATTTTGAATAATTACTTCGGTAAATATTTTATTTACCATGGTTAAAGGGTAAATCCGGTAAATATGGGTTAATAATTAATATTATAATAACACTAAATTACCCTAAAACGTGTCCTAACATTATTTTTGGATACATGTCTGAACGTGGACATCTTTGGATCAATTTTGGGACCCCATGGAGCCACTTGTTGGTGATAGGGACACATTATATTAATTATGTTAAAGTGAATACAAAAATGACATAAACTTATATCTTTTAGAAAAACAAATTTTACATAGGGTTATATATGTTATATTTTCGATTATAAATATTCATTAGAAAGATAAAATGATTTCATACATAATGGTATTTTCTTTATAATTTTTAGACATAGAAAAAGTACAAATATATATGACACAATAATTATGCAGTATTTTATTTATTAATTAAAGAATCAAATAATTGATATTATAAATGTTAAAATAAATATAATTTGAAAGTTTTGATGACATAAACGAATTTTATTGGTTAATATGACATTTTAGGATATCTTAAATGAATTTGGTTCGAATTAATAATGTTTTTAAGGCTTTATCAAAAATCAATTATTGAGTAGTGACAAAATTGACATAAATGAGTTTTTTTATAAAAATATTATATTATTAATTTATATTCTATTCATAAAAATATAAGGATCTTCCAAGAGACTTACATAATGATAGGTGTATCATTAATGGACCACTTGGGGGTCTCTTGGAGGTATATAATAAGTTTATTATCTATATAATATAAATATACAAAGTGACATGGTAAGTGTCAAACTAATTAACTAAGAGTTAAAACTAAAAGATAAGGTTCATATAATGACACAAACCTATATAAATTCTATTTTTTGAGTGGTTTTAGACCCATACCCACCTTAACCTTTAAATAATCCACTTTGGATCCATTAGAAACTGAAGTTGAATTTATTATAAAATAATATTTCTAGATTTTCCTAAAGAGCCCCTCCTCCCCCTTATAAAAGGACACCACTTGTAACCAATTATTTCACACCTCTCAAGCCTTTTGGCACGTCCAAACTCTGCCAAATTAAGCTCCATACATCCATATCCTCCTTTTATTAGCCTTAACTTAGGAATAAGGCACTTCAAGTGTCCTTTTTGGTTCAAACCAAAGGGCGTTACCCAAATTAAAGGTAACGATTTCTCTTAGCTTCTTTTATTTTATTTTACTTCTTCAACCCCTAAACTCTTCTTATTATTTTCTTTTTAATAAACCCAGTATCCTAAATATACTAGGATATTTTTATTATAAGTATTATAAGTACCCTTACACACACATCCATCTAATGGGTGATGAACATAATGTTTCTGTGGATGGAAACCAAACGCCTCATGAAGTGATGATTGTTCAATTATCTCCTACCACCTCTCATGGTGGCCATTATGATGGAACTATAATTAAATATGATATTTATGATATTTATTTTATATATAATCTTCTGTAATTCCATTTTATATCATACCATTATTCATTCCATGTTGTACATATATACGATAATTTCATTTGAGGAAGTGTGGACTACCACCCCCTCAAAGTGATATGACTCGTTAATACCATACATGGAACATATAAAGGATGGTGTTAATGAACATAAGTAACACATATAAGATATTATATTATACTGTAATAGTTATATACATATGTATCATTTGGTTTTTTTCCTTTTAAAATGAGAAATGAAATGGAAGAAGCGTTCGTCTGTACGTACGGATTACCGTCTCCACGAACACGATGAGATTCATTTCCCCATCTTATCCATTCAAGAATAACTATAGTTTGGTGATTAAAATTAATGTTTAAGGACTTGATATAATTCTGGATACGAATAAGATACAACATATCCATAACAAACACGGCTTACGTAACGAAGCGTATAAAGGAAAACGAACCAGTTAACACCTAAAACGACGATAATACTAAAATATTATTAATAAATCAATATTAAAATATCATATATGATATCATATTTATGTATATGATTCTTTTATAATTTTATAACAATGATTTAACTATTATACAGGATGTTAACCTACCCTCGACCAAGGAAAAGTACAAGGTAAGGGGTTTTCATCTCGCTCCTTATTTCCGTGAGATTCATGCCATATTGCAACTATTACCTTTTCTGTGGTGTATGTACTACCCATAATTGTATTATTTATGTAATACACTTTAATTTATGTGTATTTACATATTAATTATACGGTACCTCTTTCATGGGTTTTATGTTTCGTAAGTTACCAAATTGGTAAGGGTTAATTTCACAACCTCTTTATTATACGAGGTTGTTTTCACATAAGTATCTACTAGGAAATATTTATTATCAATATCCATGTTTTGTGAAAGTGTGTTCAAAGGGATTATTTTAAGGGACTTTTTACTAAAACGTCATTTCAAGCATTTTAAATATTTATTCTTCTAAATCTTTCTCATTAATGTCCATGTCTTCAAAATTGTTTTTAAGGATATATTTATATGGACATGAATGTTTTTAAAATGTTAATTCCTTTCAAAAGTTTCAAAGTTGTATGGGACAGTTTGATTCAAAATTGTCTTTAAATGAATTCTTTTCCAAATTTTGTGAAATTTAAATGTTTTCATGAAATAGAGATATTTCTCTCAAATATTTTTGATTTCATCTATGTCAACATCCTTTGATATATTTTACACTTGTTTGTAGTTGATTTATTATGATAGAAATCATTTATATTGTATTTAAGGTTTTGTGATATGTTTGATTGTGGATGAGTTATCTTTATTCCATTAATGGTTTATGATTAATATTTTGGAATTTCTTATGCTAGTTTTAATACGAATGTTTATATTTTATTTCATCCTCTTTTTAAGATGAATGTGTTGGACTATTATGTTCTGGGATGGGGACCGGTAAACGTAAGACATTTGGGTTGGTGTTTGGTTATTAGAGGAACTCCATGTTGGTGTCCGGTTATTAGAGGCACTACGGGTTGGTGTCTGGTTAATAGAGGCACTCCGGGTTGGTGTTAGGTTATTAGAGGCACTCCAGGTTGGTTTTCGGTTATTAGAGGCACTCCGGGATGGTGTCTGGTTATTAGAGGCACTCTGGGTTGGGGTCCGGTTACAGAGGCTCTCCGGGTTGGGCTCCGGTTACAGTTATACCTTAGGTCTTGGCACGAGGCCTTGACACATAAATTAAAGTTTGGCATTATGAATTACATCATTATGAAAGTTGTTAGTGATATTTCATGTGATTATTCCACTACTAGAATATCCATGTGAATAAGTAAATGGCATTAATTCATTTTATTTTTTCCATATTATGTTGAAGTTCATGTTTAAAAAGATTTTGTTTTAGTCTTACATTTCCTTAAATGTTTATGCTTATTTATGAAATTTTCCGCTGTATTTTTATCCTTACTGAGCATCTGATATCACCCCTTTCTATGTTTTATTTTTCCTTGGATTCCAAGAAGTGTATAGTGATTGATATGCAGGGTTAAGCCAAGGGAATAATGGCATTCACAAAGGATTATTTATTTTGTTTTGTATGTTATGATGTTTAATGTAACATTCATGTATGTTATCTATTTTCCAAGACTGCTAAACTGATCGGTCCTTCGGGACTTGATTCCTTGTAATCATTCCAATGTATTAAAGTAATGAACCGACTCTGGGTAACTGGGGTCGGGGCGTTACAATTCTAATCAAATATTCTCTGAGGAGGGGACCCGAAGATCCACTAAACAAATGAGGCATTTTCCACATGAAAATTATCTTAGAACAAGCTATATCCTTAGAATAATAGGGAATTCTACAATATTCTTGTAATAATTCGTAACATGAGCTAGATGAGAATGTATTGTCATAATGTTGGGAGCCTTCATTTCCATCATATTTGGTATATCATTAGGGAAATTTCCACATTGCCAATCACATCGATTGTTTGCACGAGTTCTTTTATTTCATACCATTAACTATGAAAAAGAAAGGTAAATTAGGGTTATTGAATACTATTATAATAAGCATAAAAACATTAAGCATAAAAGGATAAAATCTAGAAGGAAAAATATATCCTAACTTGTGATTCCAGGGGTTCGAATCTAGGATATACATGATTTTATTCCTAATAAATATTGTTTCATGAGCATTTTTTCGGTTCCCCTAATATTGGTTCCTAATGAGCTTATGAATTTACCAATGAATGTCCTATGGGAGTGTAAAACTAGGTTCTCAGTAAGGAACATTGTGGTATACCATGTTACAAAAATTCGAGCATGAAACTCCTTATGGGTGTTGTTAATTCTAGGCACATCTATCCCAGACCCATGTCAACTTGTTGTATCCATAGATGGATGCATTTTTATGATAAACCAGATACGATGTACCAAAAAAATGTAGAGTTGTTTTTATATAATTAGTCTTATCCCTAAGGTTCTTACTAATATTCATTATTCCTAATCCAATAAAATATTAATACCTTGATCTTATACCAACTGTAATAACTCTATTCTTTTAATCTTATTATTTCATTATTTAGAGATTAATTAAAAATTTAAAATACATTCCATGTATCATAAAGTCTATTGAATTGGAAAATGAGGTACATAATACTGAAAAAATTAGTCTAAGAAACATTTCACTATTTAATATTCATTAAGAGATCATAAATTTTATTGTAAACATGCTTCTTCATAAGAAAACTATCACGAACCAACCCTGGTCTACCATAACATTGGTCACCCAATCCAGTTTGTGACATAGACCAAAGTGTGTTCCTGATCCCCATAGGCTAGAAACTAGTGTCGGAAATCAAAATAAGCAATTGGGAGGATTTTTCATAAAAAAATAAGACAGATAAATAGAAATAAACCAGATAAAATAGGAAAACAAGACTAGAAACATAAAATAAATATAAATAAAAACAACTAGACATACCTCTATGTAACCCCATGGTTCACCACCAAACGTAGAACCATACTGTCCCAAGAGAGATCCAATACTAGAACCTAAAACTAAATTGTAAAGTAGGAATGATCACTAAGATGCTCAGTATGAAACACAAGGAATAATAAAGACCTATGCACATACCATTAAAACAATGTCCAATTATTCTAATATGAAAACAAGACATAAAAATATAATGTTTTTATTCTTTTCAAATTAAAGACAAAAGTTAATTTTTTATAGAATGATTTTTTATTCCACGATAATTTCAAAATAGATTCCAAGAATGTATTAACCTTTGAAAATGAAAAGAATGTAGTTTAGATTGAAATGCAGTTTTCAAAAATGAGACAACAAGTATGAAACAACTGAAATGAAAATCATAGCATAAGAACCATATCTCAAATGAGCACCACGAGCAATCCCTATAGGTAAGTAGGACAAATGGGACCATAGAGACCTTGTTTATTAGGGAAAAATTAACCATATCAATATGAGTTCTAATGCACGAGGCGCTAGTAGGGAACATTCCCATAAACTAGTGGTCCACAGTCATCATCCAAAAGTTCAGTTAGTGTTATAGAATCAATCTTACTATAGTAAATTGGGGCATACTGCTGCCAAATCATATAGAATACTAGTCATAGTCTACCCACCAAGGTACCCATGGTTTCCCATGTTCAATATTTCAAATGGTGGGGATGTTTATCAAAAACATATAAATGAACATAACACTTTCTTTATCCAAAATCCATTAAACCTATCATCACTATTCTCCCTCCTTAAATGTCTCGCCCTTTTTATGTCACTTAAAATTGCATAAGCCTCTTCGTAAGGTACATATCACAAATAACACATTTAACATACATGTCCTATTTCTAAAATAATGGGACACGCCTTAAGAGGGGTTTCCACATTCAAAAATCATTTTTAAGGTTCCCAAGGGGCCTCATTACTCAACAAGAACGAATTTGATTTATAAAACAAATTCACCCAAAACACATTTTGGAAATCATTCTTGAACTCTTTGGTAATAAAACAAGTCCTTACCCATTTGAAAAAAAATTTATAAAAGACCACATGACTATGAATGTACCCATTTCCCATTCATAACATATAGAAAAAACATTTAAAGTACCCAAACCATTTATATATACATACACACACACACACACATATATATAGAATAATAATTTCATATAAAAGCAGATAACAAACAATCAAAATAAGAATATGAAATAAGGAAAAATATAAATAAAGATGAGGGCATTGGGAACCAACCTCATCTAGAACCAAGACCTCCACTTCGACTCTTGGAACATTCTAACCAATAGTTGATGCTCTCACAGTAAGCATATGCGCCATTTCAAACATGAAAGGACAACTAGCCCTTAAGCAGACCTTTGCGTGGCCTATGAACATGTGAAAGGGGATCCGTACAGGAATGCTTATACACATATACCAGTCTCCACTTACCTGTGTATAAAACTATATATATAAACATATGAACACTAATCCCCATACATGTACATTCAATTCCATGTATCAATATACACGTAATGGGGGAACATACATGTATATATTTACTTACCTATGCACACGAAGGAAAGTTTACATTGGTCCCAGCAACTCGAAACCACTTGGGACAATCCTAATAACTACACAAAAAAATTAAAATAATCCTTATAAAATCCAATGAACTCCATAAAAAAAGTGTGAAACCAACCAGCGACATCAAATTCCACACCCCAAAGCCTGAATATTTTGACCAATGCAGCCCTAGACCTCTTCTCCTTACATGAATATACATTTTCTCTTATATATCTCCTTTGAACTAAAGTACATATCCCCCCTCTATGAGGGAATATGTACATGGATGATATATATATATATATATACATTCCAACCAATGTATATAGCATTAGGTTTTTGCTTCTAAACACTCGAACTCACACTATGATGGCCACAACATACTACAACAACAAAAAATGGTGAAATAATCCCAAAGGCATCAAATAAATCTAAATAAAACAGGGTAGGAAGACAAACCTCACCACATATGGCGATCGATGAACCGAGACGAACCGAAATCACAAATAAATTTGAGCAACGCACTACAATATAATTACTAAAAACCATAATAACTTAAAGACACTAATTCACTAGGTACAAAACCAATCGTTAGGTTTATAACCTTACCCCAATAAATGGCGTTGAGGGATATCAAAAACATATGGCTCGACTTCCGCATTGAATGCCAAAAAACAATGATTCTAAACAGAGGAAATCGTTGCAGTCCCTATAAATGAACCAAATCCTCAAAAATAGATCACTTCGAAACTCTAGGGTTCCGAAAAATCCGGAACAAGTCCTAAAAATGGGAAAATCTGTCCATGAATTAATGAGAAGTTAATATGAGAGCACACATCAACTAGATGACCACAAAACTAGAGGAGTCTAGGTTGTTTATCCAGATAACGAAAGAGCTGAGAGAGAGGGGGCCACGTGGGCAAGAAAGTCTCATCTAGGGGGTGCAGACTATATAGATGGGGAACCTGATGTGTCTTCACTATAAAAAGGTTGTAGTAGGGGATATAGGCTAATTGGAGGGGCATTAGTTTGATTCAGGTGAACATGGGTGTGGTGAGGCACGACACGAGGGGAGGAGATGAGGAAGATGGAGAGATAAAAGGAGAAAATAAATAACAATGAAAAAAAAGAGAAAATATTTATAAAAAATGAAAACCTAATATAAATATAAATAATAATAATAATAATATTATTATTATTATTATTATTATCTGAAAACAATGTTATAAAAAATGAAATAAAACATTCCAGGTTGGGGTGCTACAATTCTCCCCACCATGACACTTTATTCCCTTATAATGTCTTAAAAGACATGGTTTCCCAATGCTTGAAACAAGGACACAACAATTATCTAAACGAAACCCATACCACATGAGGATCAAAAAATGACTTACCATCCAAGACCTAAAACCTTGAGACCCATAATACCATGAGAATGAACTAACAACATGGGACTCAAATATCCAAACACAGCCATAGTATAGAACACCATGAACACTAAGATAGAAGTAACTAGAGTCCACTTGAGATATACCATGATAATTCACCATAAGACCTGTCATCTGGGCTAACCATCTTCATTGATCAGCGCCATTGGAAGCTAAGGAAATATTTTTCTTTGATAAGAACACATTAAAAATTATGATCTCTGTTAGTTTTTCCAATGTTGGTCTCTTCAACATTTTAGGACTCTATCCCAATACATACATTCATAATCGATTCAAATTAAAAAACCCTAATAGACCCATGATACAGGTGTAACCCATCAAATTTCTGAGTCGCACATGACTGTCATGAGTGATGACATTAGCGAGACACCTAGTGTTTCACCCCACCATATTAAAAACTGAGTAGTACAATGGAACCCACATGGGAACTCTCAATTCAGTTTCAATAATGTGGATTGAATTTCCAATCATGAAACCAAAAACATAAACCGGCTCCCGACATAAGAGTGTGGGTCCAAACATATTGAAATCGTAAAAAACACTGACTCGGGACTCCCCACTTCCCCAGGAAATGATCATCTCTGATGGGAAACACTCAATGCCCCAAACAACTTAAGGGGAAAACTTGACACTAGAGAGTTTATATCCCATGAGACACAACAACGAAAACTTCATGGAAGAGGACTCCAAGACCACCCAAACAAGACCCCATAAAGGGACAACCACATGAAGAAAAAAATATCCAGTCTATTCACCAACATTAATGAAAACATGTTAGACCTGAACCCCTCGCTACATGAAACAACTTGACTGCATGAAATTAATTGCTCCTAGACCTATGGCTGGAGCTCTAATGTATTGAAGAATATATTACACAACAGTTAGGCACGAATAACCTCCATAAAAGGAATAAACATTAGGAATAACTGCTTAGATAATTCCCCATGTGACCTAAACATCCTAACCGTTGACAAGACTTCATATGATTACGATAAATGAGTTTGAGTTCCCAAATCAGCCACATTGGAAAAACGATTTTGTGGTCTTAGGAATGAGAAAAAAGAACTAGTGAAAGAATCATACCACGAACATATGCCTCAGGTTCATGCTTTTCACTGGATGCAGAACCCTTCACGTTCTCCTTGAAAAATAAGTTTCCAATTTGGCTCAATCTACGACCCCAACAAGCAATGAAAAGATAGCAATCCATCTTTTCTAGACCAAGAATGACCCTTCAAACAAAATCCGGACAACTTTATCTTCACAAAATCTGGAGTTCCTGAAAAAATGAAGAAACACTCAACTTCTTCATGTTACACCACAACCCATTTCGATCCTCGGCCACCACTGAGATGAAAAACAACAAGGAAATGAAAATAACCCCACAAATCCACCATGGATTTGGGTAAAACTAAAAAATGAAAATGACACCTTATGGACCATTGGAAATTTCTAGGAGGCCTATTTTAAACAAGAAAAATGAAACCAATTAGAATCACATAAAAAAAGCCTCCACATTTAACTATAAATCATCAACTCGAACTCAAAACAAAATTTTAACACTGAAATGCCAGTATGAAAACAACCATCTATCCCATAGACTAATAAATCACCAAACAAAACCATAACCAATTCAAATATCAATTGAAATAATACCAAAGCAACATAACCAACCAAGCCTAAACCCCTATTTCACAAATGTCCATTTTCAAATACATCCAATTTCAAAACCATTTAACACTAAAAATCCTTCTAAAAACCCATTTACCTTTTTAAACAAATCTAAAAAATTGAACCCACCACATCACTAATGAAAACATTATACTAGAAAAAAAAAACAATCCCTGAAAACAAAGCTCCCACTATAGGTATTCCATGAACACTCACATACGTACGTTCCCATTCCAACCTCGGAACCCATCCATGTGTACCATCTACCGTCCACATCCAATTCCATTTATTCATACATGTGGACATCCATGTGAATACCAATGGTAAAATAAATTGTTTTAAAATTCTCATTTGCAAGAAACATCCATTTAATGTGTCTCAAAAATTTCAAAATCCCAATACATTTTCAAAATCGATTTTTAATTTATAATTTTTAAATGATTTAAAGGATCCCAATGAAATATTTTTTCCAAACAGTTCTAGAAAGAAAACATATATTCATAATAACTCATTTAATTTTCAAACTAACAAAAATTTTCTTTTTTGAAATCCTATTTTAATAAACCAATCATCAGTTTTTTGACTTAGGGAACACACTCAAATGAAACTAAAACAGACACCATGAACATCCCAAACCATGTATTCCATAAAAAAATCAAGATTCTGAATTCTCAAATAAACAACTGTTACACAGAGCTTGGTTACACAGTTTGGAAAACCATGCACGAACCCAATGAGCACATAGGATGTCAGAACAGACAATTTCATGGTCTGAAAATGGATTTAAAGGTCATGAATATAAACTATTCACCCCTATATTATTACCACCAAAATTAAATACCATACCATAAACACACAAATAATACTTAGGACCATGAAAAAAAATTGAGATTCATGCATGAACTCTGAGGCATGACCATCCCAAACCACCAAGGAAATTAAAGTGTCATTTAGAATAGGTGGTTATCATGAATTTACCCATGATTCACCACATGGATTCTAACACTCATAACTACAAAAAATCATACATCTGCAAATGACACAGGAAAAACATACAATTTCTACCATTTTTTCAAGAACCAACTCGGTTCAACCCAAAATCGGTCTCCCAAACCAGTCCACAACATGGCTTGAAGGGCATTCTTGATCTCCAAAGGCAGGAAACTAGCATCATTCATCAAAACAAGTAGTTGTGATAGATTTAGAAAAGTAAAATAAAATAGATAAATTGAAATAAATAAAGTATTTTTAAACTACACAAGCTAAGGAAAATTAATGTAATGATAAATATCTAGACATTCATCCAAGTGACCCCATGGGTCACCACCAAATTTAGAACCACACTCTCCCAAGAGTGATCCAAAACTAGAACCTGAAACTAAAAAGTAATTTAGGCGTGAGAAACAAGGAACATAGTAGGAAATCCAACAAATAAAAACTCCCTATTCCCTTACCATTAAAATGAAATCCAATTATGATAATTTGAAAACAAGACATAATAAAGTAATGTTTTTCATTATGTTCAAATTCAAGTCACAAGTTGACTTTTTTAATGGAAGTGTTTCTATTCCACTATATTTTCAAAATAGATTCCAAGCATGTAATAAATTTTATAATGGAAAATAAATTAGTGTTGATCAAAATGTTGTTTTTAACAAATGAGAAAACAAGTATGAATCAAATGAAATGAAAATCAGGTCAGAATCACCATTTCACATATGAGAACCATTGGAAATCCCTAAAGGTAAGTAGGTCAAATGGGACCCTAGAGACCAGGTACCTTGGGGAAAATTAACCATATCAATATATGTACTCATGCACAATCTAATTGTAGGGATCATTTCTATTACACACAAGTCCCCAATCATCATTCCATAGTTTAGTCAGGGTTATTGCATCAATCCTTCTAGAGAAAACAAGGAATAACCACTTTTGAATCACTTAGATTAATATTCTTAGACTTCCCACATAAGAAACCAGGGTTTCCCATGTTCTCTATTTCAAATGGTGGTGAGTTTTTATCAATAAAAAAAATAAACATAACACTTTATTTATCAAAAACCAATTCCACCTATCACCACTATTCTCCCTCTTCCAGTGCATTCACCTTTTAATGTCACATAACATTGAATGTGCCTCTTCATTTGGTACATATCCCAAATCACATATTTAACATAAAACTCATGTTTCTAAGACAATGGGGAATGACTTATGTGGGGATTCGGATTAATAAGTACTTTTCAAGGTACTAAACGGGCTTCATTATAACACAAGAATGAATTTTCTTTAAAAAACATGTTCATCCAAAACCCATTTCGGAAATCATTATGGAACAGTTTTAAAATCAAACATGTCTTTATCCTTTTAAAAACAATTAGTGGAAAGGCCATAGTTCCTTGGAAATACCCATTTAGCATTAAAAATCTCTATAAAAATACATATATATAACCACAAATATTTATATATATAGCATATTAATTTCATATAACATCTGAAAACACAATTCTAAAAGAACACAAAGTAATTAAGGAAACTGAAAATAATGATCAGTGCATAAGGAACCTACCTCATGTTGAACCAATAAATCAACTTCTGCTCTTGGCACTTTCTAACTAAAAGCATATGGTCCACCACTAAAAATATACACCCTCTCATAAAATCATGTACCCCTAGCCCCAACGAACACATTCTCATGGCCCATGACCATGTGAAATTGGAATATTACAGGTAATTATATATGTATATACCAGACTCCACTAACATGAGCATTTATTTTAATTTATGAACATAGTCACACATATCCCTATAAATGTACATTCAATTCCATGCATTATTATAAACATAACGGAGGAACCTACATGTATATATTTTCATACCTATGCACAAGAAGGCGAGTTTCCCTTGGACTCGGTGAACCGAAGAAACTCAGAATAGTGCAACACACTACACAAAAATTATAAGTAACTATAAAACATCAAAATACCTCCATAAAACTAGTGTGAACCCCAACAACTAATAAAATTCCATACTTAAAAATCTGAAACTTTTAACGAGGGAAGCCCGAGACTGCTTCATAATTCACACATATACATTTTCACCAAAATATAAATATACCCATAGACCCAAAGTACATTTTTTCCTTTAGATGATGGAATATGTACAAAGAGGATATATATTTATATATATATATAAATATTTCTACCCACATATATACATGTATGATTTTGCTGGAAAAGACACGAACTCTAATAGCATTAACCACACCATACTACAAGAAAAAATTGTGTCTAATAATCACAAAAGGGTTCAAATAAAACATAATTAAACTAGGCATCAAGAAAAAGCTCACATCAAATACTGACCGATGAACTGAGAATGAGAAAAATTATAAATAAGTGAAAAATACACTACAAGGTAAATACTACAAACCTCAAAACACATAAAGATCCTAATTCAGCTAGTTTTAAAGCAATCCGAGTGTTTAGAACCTTACCCCAAATGACAGAGGTGAGTGAAATCGAACCCATCCACCTATAATTCATTGGTGGATGCTGAAACACAATTAATCCAAAACAAGAAACCCATTGGGATCCCAATAAATGAATGAAATCATAAAAAATTAACCAACAAGGAACACTAGGGATCTTCTAAATCAAGATGGGTGATGGGAAGTAGAAAATCATCCTAAGAAGGATGGAGATGTAAAGAGGGGATTATACCTTGAAGAGATGACTACAGAACCAGAGGATACCTAGTTGTTTCACTAGAAAAAGAGAGAGTTTAGTTGGAGGGAGGTGCACGGGGTTTAAGGGCTCAACCAGGGGGTATGCGCTATTGAGAATGGACTCTGGAGGTAGCTTTGCAGGAAGGGAGGCTGAAGGATGGGAGAGCTGCCAATGGTAGGGGGGATGTTTGATATAGGTGAACAAGGGTAGGGGTGTGACGTGATGAGAGTGGAGGAATGTAGTGGAGAAATAAGGTGAGAAAAAGATAGAAAATAAATAATAAAGAGAAAAGATAAAAATTAACATTAAAATGAAAACCTAATAATAATAATATAACATATAATAATAAGAATATTAATAATAATTTTATCCCAAAAATTTTTATAACTAAAAATTAAATGCAACGTGCTAGGTATGTTCATGAAAATAATCTAGGGATAACATGAACAAAGGGATGATTTGAAAAGACACTTATGTGAATAAACATAAGAATAATGCTTTAGAAAATGGGTTAGAAGTCATGACATAACTATATAGAAAGGAATGTAAAATGATTGAACATGTGGAATCTTAACATATAAAAAATTGGTTTATATAAACATGAAATCATAGTAATGTGGAATCAACATAGAACATAACTATATCAGGATTCAAGGATCGTTGCATTCAGAGGAGCAAGAGTCATGAATAACCACCAAGACTATTGCTCATGGGGCACGAGTCTAGGAAAACTACTAAGATAGTTGCACATAACGTCTATTGAGATTAAAAATTACCCAATGAAGTGGAGTTCTATCATGGTGAACCCATCATAAAATTTTCATCAATATGTTTTTCATATGAAGAATCATTCATAATGAGTCAATGATAAAAATAATGGTTACCCGTGAATGAATTGGGTTTCATAATCTTGTCAAGAAGAAAAATAAATGGGCACGTCATATAAGTGTACATGAACAAAAGGATTTAAATCATACATGGACATTCATAATGTAAAAATAGTCATAGATAATGACAATTTATTTTAATATTAAATCATAACTTCTAATAGAGTATTTATGATACTTTTAGAATTAAAATGTTTCAGTGTAGATTAATAAAAATATAAATGAGACTTAAAAATAATAAAGAGAATAATGCTATATATAAAACCAAAGTGAACAAATATGGTTTTCCTAATAAAAAATTTATTTTATAAACGTAACGGTGGATCAAAATAAATTATAGAGTTCCCTTTAAAATGGGTATGAATTCCAGAAGTCCACCAAAAAAGGGCATCCTTAGATGGAAGAATTGTGGAGGGAATCACATTAATATATGATTATCCCCAAAATAGAATGATGAATAGAGATTGATAGATAATTTTTGGACATATTAGTATCCATTATAATATTTAAAACAAAAATCTAACATTATTTTTGTAAAAATGAACGATAGAGCAGCTAGAGGAATATTAGAGGTTTGGGTAGAATCCCACACCATATGTTTGGAGGTTTTATTGGAATGATATTAATGCATTGTATAGAAAAATTATATTCATTAATTAATTATCAAAATTCTTTTAAAAATCTAATTGTTTTTTTTTACATTATTATGTTCATTCAGGGCCATTTTGATGGGCTAAGAGGTACAATTTCATTGTTTTGGAGCCTTTGTTTTCTTGGTTTTCTGGATCTGTTTACTTATATACATGTAAATAAAATCATGTAAGATGAGTATGGTTGACCATAATTGATGATATATTTTATTATTGAGCATCTATAATATTAATTTTTTATAAAATGTATTTCTTTAATTTCATTGACGATAAATCATTGTTTAAATCTTTAATGAAAAACACGTGAATAAATTTGGGGATTTTTCGATAACAATGAACACATTTTGATTAAAATATTAATACCATTTCTAAAGAAAATATTATAGAACATTAAATAGGATATGTATAATATAAAATAATCTTTTTCAATAGTAAAAATGGTTTCATGACTGGAATTGAAGACAACGATAGAAATTGAATACATGTCATCTTTGAATTTGATATATTAACACATCTTGCAGGGTGTTTTCATTTCTAGTATAAAAGGAGCGGAAAAGAGATAAGATGAATAATTATTCCATTAGAATAAAAAAATATTATATGTATGGTACTGGAAGTTTAGTACCTTTTGGATTAGGAGGGGAGAAGAATGAAAATAATACAAAGGAACTTGAAATGAAATTGAATGAAAATGGAATGTGGTTTTACCACTTGATTATACCTTCTTGAGAAACTCCGTAGGGGAGAGGTTTTGGTATTTGGATGAGGCAAAGATATCCAAAACGTGTGAGAGGGGAATATGATGATATTTGAGTATAATTTAGACAATGAACATCTCTTGATTGTAGTGAAGAGATTTGGGGTTGAGGGTAGTTTTTGTTGTGCCGAAGTTGCATTATTTTTATAATATCTTATTTATTTGTTTATTATTTTCCTCTAGATATGAAATAGTGGTGATTTTTTAAAATAAATATATTAATTAAATCATTATTGTTATAACCAAGGGAACTTACAACTACCATGATGTTAGGAACAATGCATTTTACATATAATGTATATATGAGGTAAATTATCGTATTTTATTATTAACCTAAATTCAAATATTTCTGAAAAATCCTAAAAAATAACCCATACCTATTTTCAACATTTATAATTCAAATATAAAATCCACTTTTCAAAAATAATTTTTTTAATATGTTTAATTTATTTTTTAAATAAAATATTAAATTTATTGAAAATTAAAAATTTTAAAATCAAAACTTGTTTTCTAATAGTTTGGAAAATTAAATTAGGTCTCAAAAACTAAATGATATTAATATGACATAAAATTATTATCTTATGAATTCATTTTATGAAAATAATTTTTTTTAAATTTATTAAATTTATCATACAATTGTAATTAAATATACATTACTTACAAAAAATCAAAAAATTAATTAATAATTTTTAAAATATTTATATACCCATATTATTATTTAATTATATAATATTTTCACTTATGATTTGGATAAATGTAATTTATACATTCATTAGTGAATTTACTATTACATTGTCTAATTTACTATTCTTGTGTGTCACATTACTATTCCAAATTACATGTTATTATGTAATTAGTATAGGCTCCTTAACTTATAGAAATACCTTTTACCTCAATCATTCTTTATTTTAAGAATATTTTATTGGTTTATATATGTAATATTATGTGATTATAATATAATAAATAATTAAAAGATTGACATTCCATTGAGAAAAAATTGGGTCATTGTAGGAGGCCCATAATGAAATGCTACTGCTGGCCTGAGTGATATTGAAATCTGAATTAGGAGACTCTCGAACTACTAAAACCATGGAGACAAAAGCTATCGACCTGATCCCATTGGGACTTCAACTAAAGGGGCCATTCTTGATAATACCAATGTAGTAGTGTCAAGTCGCCTTGAGTCAGTTCAACCCATCCTATCAATACAAGAAAGTATAGTGTATTACTATTTCCATATGGAGAACATCCCAATATCTTATATGGATAAGGGGATCTTGAATTACTCTAGGATGATTCATGTAGGAGTAAAAAGTGATCATCTATCAATCCTTGTACCATGGAAGGGGATTTCCCCTTTTTTATAGATGAAAAAATAGTGTCCCATTTTATTGTTCATGGGATCCATCTAGATAATTAGTAGGATTAAGACATCATCCATGTAATTCCACGAGTCATCCACTATAGTGGTGGGATCAATCTCATTAGCTTGAATCATTTTGTCATTAAACTTGTAATAGTTGTTGTCTAATTAACAGGCTTCACAATAGGTTATGGGAGAAGAATCACCATAGAGAATTCCCACTTGACCATTAATGGAGTACTTGAGGCCATGATGATATGAGAATGGAATTGTCGCATGCTATTGGGGGGAGGTTTTACCCATCAGTGTGTTGTAGGAAATTTCATATAGGATAATCATTAACTTAGATATGGAAATTAGGCCACCCAAATTGGGTCTTCAGGCAGATCATTCTATGTGGAAGCTGCTCTACCAATCATATCATTGAATCTTTAGGTCATGAGGATAGAGATCTGCTTCAAACAGTCATAGATTGTGGAGTGTCTGGGTCAGGATGAGATTGATCCCATAACTCGTGTCAACAAGATAGCAAAGAAGCTCCATGAAATTGAATTTTACAATGACATATGATGGGTTGATGTACCCATGCATGGGAGAGCCCTCATCTTCTCCAAAGAAAGATATGATGGAATGACATTATCCATGGTCAAAATCCTCAACATGGATGGCTTATTCAGCCACTACCTCTATTTCGAACTAGAGGGAACATCTTAAAGAATCTATGAGGAATCATGAATATCCTCATATAGGTGGAGATCCTCAAGAATTAATATATTCAAAAGGATTATAGATTGGTGCTTAATATTTTCATACATCTATGCAAGATGCACATCTCTATCAGTTGAAGGTTTCTATGGGGAAAGAGGTGTGGTGGGAATTTCTAGTCAAAACGAATGATTCTGGATAGTGTTGAGGATATCCCATTTCACACTAGTCGAACCATGAAAAATGACTACTAACTAATAGTCAGATTACTCAAGTCTATCTACTGTAGAAGATAGCAGATCAAAGAGAAGTTTTGGGGGCTCTCCCAGATCACGTAGCTCAAACGATGGTGGGAGAGAATCCATTAATATAGGATGATAATACAATCTATGTTAATATCTACATTTGGCCATCAATCTGGTCTTAGTGGAATGGATTACTTGGAAATAGGTGTTGGCTGGTGCATTCTAAATGTTCACATACCCAAATCTTCATCGATGATTTCACCGATCAAGCACATTAAGAGGATCTGATTTCCAATCATCTTCAAGAACCATTTAATGGTCCACCGTCACATTGGTATTCACTGAGAAGTACTCCTGTTCATCGCATGATGAATCCCTTAGTGTTTGGTGAATTATGGGATCTATTCCCATCTCTTGGTGCATTAATTATCCATGTGTGGGAAATTTATTTGGAAATGGTGGGAGGCTCTGTTCGCACTTATGTTGTCATCACCTACCCTTCCAAGATAGAGAAGGCTAAGATGTGGATGGAGAAGTGGTAGATGGTGGATTTTTGGTAACCTTAGAAGGCTCATGCTTATTCCAATGGGCATAGATGATACCATGATTGCTAGTGAATTCCTTATGAGCTATCCATTTTTCATACTTCTAACACATAGGTATGAATACCTACTTCTATTCAACCTCATCATCACTTTCTAACATTTTAGAAAAATAGGAAACATGTACCAGGACAGAACCTATCTGAATGAGTTATAGTCGACCAGGTTCTAGTCATTATCCGTGATTACATAGTGCTACATGAGATTATGTCCAAGAAAATATTGATAATCCTAGTAGATGGGTCGATAAATGAGATTAGCCTCTTCAGGGTGTTTGTATTCTAGTAGCCTTAGGATTCCCTTATCCAAGGTTGCTTTGAGAATATCCATGGACCTAAGACTCATCAAATGAATATGTATAGTTTCTCCATTACATGATAGGGACTCTAGGAGATGGTCCATGACGAGGGGCTACATCTTGGAATGGAGGTAGAATCTGATTTTACTGTATTAGCATCAGGGGTTAATGTGGTGGTGCCATCCGATTTTTAGGTGGTCAATGCTAACCTTAAGGCTAATAATATTGTTGTGGACCAATGCGAGGTTATGGTGGTGGGTCTTCTAGAAATATGATTAGAGGGCATGGGGCCTCTACATGTGTAATGGTGAAAGTCGAGACTTAGGATTTTGTTCTTGAAGGTGCTACGAGTGGAAAAAGACTTACTTTATTTACCTTCTATAAGGAATCCTCTAGGTGATGAGCCTTATCAAAAAAACCCAAAATCCACCTAAAATGTTCTAAATTATTACGATGGGAACTAGTTTGGTTTCCACATCCCCCAAACACATTTTGAAAAACTTATCTTTCTTTAGTGGCATGTTGAGTGAATACATGAGGCCATTCCACCAAGAGACAATGTCTTCAATGTGTACATCCAGCTATTTTTTTCACCTGAAAGGTTCAAAGACATTAGTTTTATATGTGGGGGAGATGAACTGAAACATAAACCCCCTGGGAATATTCTCCCCATATTCTATTACCTGATGGGTATCTGGACATACCACAAAACACTAGATCTTCCAATTATTGGACATTATCATGGAATGTTCCTCCAGCACTTGAGTCGCGTGCATTGGTATAGACCTTGGAGAGGTGCTGTAGTGGAACTCCCATCCCATTTAAGGGGAAGAATGAGGGATTCCTAATGTACATGGTGCTTTGATATAATCTACCCATGCCTGATATAGATTCCCATCAGGCAGTATGACAACCTATCACTTCTCTGGGGCCTCGTGGAGCGCACATATATTGGACCTCATATGATCATAGTAGGGATTACTATCCTAGAGAGGATTCCTAACCACAATTGAGTTTTTACGATCTTTAACACCATAGGTAGTCCCATTATCTCATGGATTACCTAGTGGAATAAATCATGGAGCTACTTGAGTATTGACTTGTGGAATAGCTGGTTGAATGATTTTAAGAGACGAGTCTTGGGGATGATTCTTGTGTAGCTCATGTGGATTCAGCAATGCACACCACAACCGATTATCATAATAATTTTCCACTACCCTATCAATAGGTGTTGTGTTTTCATGATCACCATGAGGAAACTCATCGGTGGAATGTTGCACCATCCTTTGCTTCCCTGGTAGATGGAGATTAGGATTATATAAGGAATAATCTTTAAAAGGACATTGTTCCATAATGCACTCAGTAATGATATTTTTTTGTGACCATTTTCTATTAAAAAATATAATAAATTATACCATCCCTTAAAGGGTCATATTACATCCTCAAAATTTCATAAGATTATGAAGAAGTCTTGAAGTTTCTAGGGTTTCCTTTTCCCGTGTCTGTGTCTCACCTGATAGGAAATGATTCAGAAGGTTCTGTAAGATCAAGAAAGCATCTATGCTATCGAGTGACCACGCCCAGAGGATCCAAAAGATATGGAACTCCCCCAGGGGGTACATTCTCTCCGATGAGTCCATTCTTATTTAACATCTCTATAATATCAGCCATGTTTACTATGGTTGTGCCCGATGTCATGTACTCGATATCACCAAGTGGTTCAAGCTGGCACAAGATGGGACTCAAGTGAAGGGCGTCATAATAACCCTAGCCAATGTTATTCACAAGTGGAGATTCCTCAATAATAACATTATGGAGAACAATGATTCTCGAAATTCAATTATTCTGGAGGATCCATTGATAATCTAATGATGCAGGGTGTTGTGCCATAGGGGAAACTACCAATTCAATGAAATTTGATTATAGGCTGATATTGTCATAATGTTATTGGCTCATTGGGTAAGCCAAATGATGAAGAAGAATACATAAGTGCATCTCCCAAAATTATAGACCTATGAAAATGACCTCAATATACTTGATAGACTCTAGGATGCTGAAGTTTTGGTTTTCAATCTGCTTGAACATCATTGGAATGTTATCTAAAGTGAGAATTTACCGTAAGAATCTAAATTTGGAAGTGGGATCTGGTTCCTGGATGAATCAATCATCAACTGGGTCAGTAGATGAATAGGTAACAACACTGGTATAGAATACCATAAGGGCAGTATGGTTGGCGGAGAGTACGATGTGTGCACTAACAAGGTGTTGTATACTGGGCCATATCTTAGGTATTGTACAGACTACATCACTACATCCCTGAAGAATGGGGTATCAACCACAGCTTCTAGTATAAGGGTGGTGGTCAATGGTGGTGGATTAGGCTAGTGTTATTCATATATAAAACCCAAGAACTAATATATTTGATCTTGTGTTGAGTTTGAGAGAAAATTACGAGATAGTAGATAATTCTTCACATGATGACATTGAAAGGGATCCAAATACTCCTACTCATTTATGGACAAGTGGATGGATTTAGGGATCTTATGTGCCTCTCTATTGATGAGGGGTAAGAAAACTCACCGAGTTCCTACACAATACCCTGATGTGGAGGATTTGGTTTATGGATCCATCACTGAGCCACACTCCTCATTAGAATCCAGGTTGTGGATAGGGTTGACTGCGATCTAACGCTTCTCTGAAATCATCCTTCATGGGCATCGGCTCAACCTGTTTCTCTAGGATTGTTTTTTAGAGAATGGTAAATCTAAAAAACCGTTAGGGACTCTACATAGGTTTGTGCTATATAAGGAAGGACCTCCACTAGAGGTGGAAGGGATACGAGGAGGAACATCATGTTGATTGTTAGTGAATCTAGGAGGACAACCACTTTGTTGAGCTGTCGTGTGGTGAAAAACAATGCATATTCTGAATAGAAAATGGGGTGTACATTTGTTCCTATTTAGTGATGCAAGGGGAGGACCTTTTCAATAGTGAATGGTTAAATGGGGAGGACCTCTATCAGACCTGGTGAGATAATAGAGAGAACCTCCACACTAATGAGTGACAGATATGGAGGTACAGTCGCTCGTGATGATTCCACCGTTGGGATAGCCTCCGCATGAACCATTTATGAGGTTTGGTGGAACATCATGTTAAGAACATAATATATGGGAAAATAATCTATACCTAGGATTAAAGGCATGGGGATCACCTATGTGCTAGTGTCAGCATAATGGGGAAGATTTCTTCTAGGAATGGTACAGGTGGCATGGGAGGACATCTATCACTAAAATAAAACCGCCGTTTTGCGGCGGTTTTTTCGCGGCGGTTTTTAAAACCGCCGCGAAACACGTTTTCGGGCCGCCATTTCGCGGCGGTTTTAAGAACCGCCGCGAAAAAACTGCCGCTAAACGGCAAAAAAAATTAATTTTTTTTTTAATTTTTTTTAATTTTTTTTAATTTTATTCGAGGATTAGCGGCGGTATTTTAAAAAAACGCCGCGAAATAGCGGCGGTTTCGGTAAAACCGCTGCTAAATGAAATGAAAACAAATAAAAAAATGTGAGAAACCCTGAAATCATTAAAACGACCATAAATTTTGATCCGGGCGTCCGTTGAAGCGCCACGACCAGTCAAATCAAAGCTCATGAAGAGATCTAGAGGCACATATAATCAAAACCGTAAGACGGTCTAAGGTGTGGATGATATTAGAGTTATAAAAAAGTTAAAAAAAGTTCTTCAACTTCAAACGGCCATAACTTTCGATCCGGGTGTCCGTTTGAGCACTACTACATATCAAATTGAAGCCAGAGAAGAGAGTTATGCACTATTTTAAGAGAGGAAGCTTCTGTCATGTTTTTCGACCCCAAAAACCCCTCCGAAGGCCTCCAAAACCCTGTTTCCGTCACCGATGTCCCGTCGAACTTGTCTTCAAATAGACCCAACTTTTGATCCGCGTGTCAGTTTAACCTCCTCCACCTTCCAGATCATAGCTCGTTCCATGAGCTTCAGTTTGACTGGTCGCGGCACCCACATGCACTCCTAGATCATATGTTATGGCCTTTTTAGTGGGTATCGGGTTTGTTATGTTTTTCAATGTCTCGTTTCTAGCACCCATTCTCCGTCAGCTTTTTTTAAATGGTCATAACTTCCGATCCGTCTGTCCATTCAGACACTTTCATCTTTCAGGTTGAAGAGTGTTTCAGGATCTTTGATTTGACAGGCCGCGGATCTAAAACGGACTCTCGGATCATAAGTTATCTCCGTTAATGTGAGTCCAATGTTTTTGTCTCTTTATGACTATTTTGACGGGTTTTAATGGTAGCTCCATTTATTACTGTTTATTTGGGTTTCCATTACTTTTTATCTTTATCAATGGGTTTTTATGGGTTATTATGATGATTATGTTGAATTATTAAGGAGTTTTCTAGAGTTGTCACGAGTTTTCATGCGTTCTCATTTTTTCTAATGCCTCATTCTTCATATGCTTCTCCATCCTTTTTCATGTGTTTTCATGATTTTTCATCCCTTATCACGTTTTTTCATACTTTTTCATGTGTTTCATTTATTATTTATTATTTATTATTTATAATATACATTAATTTATTTATTATCTATTATTTGTAACTGGTTATTTATTATTTATTATTTATTATTTATTAGTTATTATTATTATTTATATTTATTTATATTTATTTATATTTATTATTTATATTTATTTATTATTTATTATTTGTTTTTATTTTTATTTATTTTTATTTATTATTTATATTTATTTATTATTTATAATTATTTATTATTTATAATTTATATTTATTTATTATTTATTATTTATTAATTTATTTATTATTTATATATATTTATTATTTATTATTTATTATTTATATTTATTTATTATTTATTATTTATATTTATTTATTATTTATATTTATTATTTATTATTTATATTTATTTATTATTTATTATTTATTTATTATTTATTATTTATTATTTATTATTTATTATTTATATTTTTTTTATTTATTATTTATATTTATTTATTATTTATATTTATTATTTATATTTATATTTATTTATTATTTATTATTTATTATTTATTTATTATTTATATTTATTATTTATTATTTATATTTATTATTTATTTATTATTTATTATTTATTTTTACTTATTATTTATTATTTATTATTTATTATTTTCTATTTATTATTTATTATTTATATTTATTTATTATTTATTATTTATTATTTATTATTTATTATTTATTATTTATTATTTATTATTTATTATTTATATTTATTTATTATTTATTATTTATTAGTTATTAGTTATTATTTATTATTTATTATTTATTATTTATTATTTATATTTATTTATTATTTCTTATTTATTATTTATATTTATTTATTATCTATTATTTATATTTATTTATTATTTATATTTATATTTATTTATTATTTGTATTTATT